>VZRN01002121.1:1981482-1999531 GCA_013397935.1 Dasyornis broadbenti
ACCCTGTCCTGCTGTGTCCCACCCTGCCCGCCGTGTCCCACCCTGCCCGCCGTGTCCCACCCTGCCCGCCGTGTCCCACCCTGCCCGCCGTGTCCCACCGGGCCAGCCGTGTCCCACCGGGCCACACCATTTCACACCGTATCACACCCTGCCCACCGTGTCACACCCTGCGCACCGTGTTCACACCGTGTCCCACCGGCCGGAATGCGGGAGAGCCTCTGGCGCTCTTAATGTGCGGGCTTCAGAGGGTGGTGGTTGCAGCTCAGCACAGTGTGCGGCCGAGTGGGATGTGGCGAGGTGGTTTTCCAAAGGGTGTCTTATCTGTGCTGGAGTTATCAGAAATTAAAGATTGCCCTCATAAGTGGCTCCAGTTAATAGACTAAAGGCAAAATACAGCAGCAGAAGTATTATTGAAAGTACACGTTTTATGGAAGTGGCGTAAAGAAAATGAATGTGTCTCATACCGTGTTTAATATGGAATTTCCCATTCTTTTCCAGCGTTATTCCCAACTGTCAGTTCAGGTCAAAGACTGCACGCTTGAAAACCTTTACGGCAAATCAACTGGATGAAATTAAAGATCCCTCTGGTCTTTTTTATATTCTTCCCTTTCAGAAGGTAAGTAAGATACCCTAAGCTTAACATTCAAGCCAAATGTAAATTTTTGACTATTCTAAGGAATAGTTTTCATACGGTATGCCCCGACTGCAGGCTTCTATGTAGTATCGAACAAGAATCAGTCAGCAGAGTGAAGTTTAACAGCCATAGAATTGCTTAGGCTGAAAAAGACCTTTAGGATCTTCAAGTGCAACAGTTAACCCTACACTGTTCAGTCCATCACTTAGCCATGTCCCTAAGTGCCACATCTGCACATCTTCTAAATAGCTCCAGGGATGGTGACTCAACCAGTTCCCTGGGCAGCCTGTGTCAGTGCTTGACAGCCCTGTCGGTGAGAAACTGTTGGTGTTTCCGACACCGACCCCCCCGCTGCAATTTGAGGCCATTCCCTCCAGTCCTGTCACTTGTTACCTGACAGAAGAGACCGACCCCCACCTCACTACAACCTCCTTTTGGGTGGTTGTAGAGAGTGATAAGGTCCCCCTTGAGCCTCCTTTTCTCCAGGCTAAACAACCTCCCTCAGCTGGTCTCACAGGATTTGTTCTCTGAACCCTTCACCAGCTTTGTTGCCCTTCTCTGGACTCACTTCAGTCCCTCAGTATCTTTCTTGTTGTGAGGGATGCAAATCTGAAAGTAAGATTTGAGGGTTGGCCTCACCTGTGCCAAGTACAGGGGACGATCACTGCCCTGGTCCTGCTGACACAGGCCAGGATGCCATTGGCCTTCTTGGTCACCTGGGCACACGCTGGCTCATGTTCAGCTGCTGTCAGCCAGCACCCCCAGGTCCTTTTCCACTGGCAACTTCTCAGCCACTCTTCGCCAAGCCCGTAGTGCTGCAGGGGTTGTTGTGACAAAGTGCAGGATCCATTCACCACCACTCTCTGGCCCAGACATCCAGCCAGAGTTTTATCCAGCAAAGAGTTCATCCATCCAAGCCGTGAGCAGCCAGCTTCTCCAGGAGAATGCTGTGGGAAATGGTGTCAAAAACTTGACTGGCTTTACTAAAGTCCAGGTGGACAACATTCACATCCATTCGCTCCTCCACTCAGTTTCCTCCTTGTTGTGGAGACTAAATAATGTAATTTTTTATTTTTTCTAAATAATGTAATTTTTTTTCTGAATTCCTACAGGGTTACTTGGTGAACTGGGATGTTCAGAGACAGGTTTGGGATTATCTCTTTGGAAAAGAAATGTATCAAGTAAGAGCCTTTTCTTAGTTACATATTTTGTGTAGATTAAATACTGAGTAATGGGATTAACAAATATTAAGTAGAATGAGTGAGCTTACTGTTCTCTTTGAAAGTGTCTTCAATTAGAAATCACACGGATTTATGTTTTTGCAAAATAAAGAAAATTTCTGAGTTCTGGTGTAGAATTTTGAAAAATATTTAAATTTTTTAGTCTTGTATGTACTGATACTGAGTCCATGCAGCACACATAAGAAATTCATATCAATATAATTAAGTGTTCAAGTTATTAAAAATTAATCACAGACAGATACAACGTAGTTAAGGGAACAAGAAATAGTTAATGTACAAGGGAGGGATGAGCTGGGTCAGTAGGCCAAAATACATATGCATTTAGACATCATCTTTGGCTAGCCATTTCCTACCCATGAATGACTTAAAGGTATAAAATATAAATATCTGCTACTTTATTTTTTATATCACACAAACTGGATTTAGCACAGGAAGTGTATTAAGAGTTTCCTTTTATTTTTTTCTTTTAAAAATGTTATATTCTGTGGAAATTCTTGGGTTTTTTCTAATGCCTAGGTACTGAGAATGAAAGTAATGCCTCAAATTAGCTTAGTCTCTGTACACAAAAATATACAGTCCTGGCTTTTGATAACATACATTTCATTTTAGTTTTGGAACTGTATTCAACGTAGTCATGGTTTTGAGGAGAATTTTTTTTAAAATTCTTCTTCACAAGTGAAGACTAGAGAGAGAGAGACAGCTGGTGATATGTTTAGGGCCATATCTATTTATGACTGAAGTAGCCCTGTGAGGTCCTCTCTAAAGGAGTGTTTGAGATACTGGTAAATGTGGGAAGTCCAGGATCTTTTGCTGGCCTCAGCAGAGGTCACTGGAAGTTTTATTATTGAACCTTCACTGTACAGGACTTTGGTTATTAGACAAATAATTTTGTGGTGCTAGTGCTGAGCTGTCAAGGAGACTTCCCTTCCTGTGAATGACAGGATTAATGTAAAGTATCTTATGTCAGAATTGTAGTGTTCCTTTGTGGTGTCTCTTTAAAATGTTGGATTACAATTTGTAAGGATGGGAACAGAATCAGGATACGTATGAAAGTGTTCCCTTCTATTATGTTTCTTACCCATTGATTAGATAAACTTGTGTCACTGCTCATGAAGCCTTTAGAAAAGCTAGAACATTCTAAGCCTAGGTTCTACAAACAGATACGGCAAGTGGTAACCATGTCTTCAGATTTACATGGTCTTCCACCGCTGTAAAAGACAGTAAGGGGTTATTAATTTCTAAGTTTTATGCACTGACAATCTTAATGTGTTTTTCGTAGGTGGATTTTGTAGATACCAATATTATTATTACCGAACCTTATTTTAACTTCAGTTCAATACAAGAATCTATGAATGAAATTCTATTTGAAGAATATCAGTTTCAAGCAGTTCTTAGAGTAAATGGTGAGTCTGTCTCCTAAGTTTGCATTTATCTATTTTGAAACTTAACTGTTTAAATAAATAAATAAGCAAGCACACATGCACACACAAACTTATATTTACATAGTAAAAAAATTACTTCGTTTGCTTCCTGGCTCTTGAGTAAAAGTGGATTAAATATTTTTTTAATTATTTCTTTTATAAGTTGCAGCTGTACTCTTGTACTACTTTCTAAAGATTGTCATATATAATTACAGGAAATTTGAGGAGACTAAACTAAGGATGACAGAAATAACAGATGGATTTTGAAATGGGATAGCATTTGAAAAAATCTACCAAAAATTTGCATGAAGTCTTTGATAGCTTTCCTTTTTTGGGGGGCAGGGTAGGAGTGTTTTTTGTTTGGGTTTGTTGGTAAAATGGAGCATTACAATAATGAAATGTACTGTATCTCACAGGGAATGTGTAAACAAGACCACCCTTCTGAAAGATAACTGGACATAGGTACTCCTTTAGACAAGTTTGATAGGTTGTAGCATGATCAAAGTGCTTGGACTTTAGAGGAAACTGGACATGGACTGTGATTCCTGAAAAAGATTAAATGGGGCCATATACAACACTTAATTTTGTCCACTGTCAAAATGAATTCATGCTTTGGCTGTAGTATTATGTATTAAGGTCTTGAAAGTCTGTCAAAAGCATTTAAAATATGAAGCAAGTACACGTTTATAAATCCTAAATGTTCATATAAAAGTGGAATTAAATGCTCTGTATTTCAGCTGGAGCTCTCAGTGCACACCGGTATTTCCGGGATAATCCATCAGAGCTGTGCTGTATCATTGTGGATAGTGGATACTCTTTTACCCACATTGTACCTTATTGCAGAAGTAAAAAGAAGAAAGAGGCAATCATCAGGTATACTGCAGTATGTATTTTCTAGAAGAATTGTTTGCTGTGGCTGAAGTTAATAATGACAGAATTCCTAATGTTACTCCTTTTCTATAGGATA
The DNA here is from genome assembly GCA_013397935.1 of Dasyornis broadbenti. NCBI lineage: Eukaryota > Metazoa > Chordata > Aves > Passeriformes > Dasyornithidae > Dasyornis > Dasyornis broadbenti. The sequence continues at coordinate 1,985,746 of VZRN01002121.1, forward strand.
AATGTTGGAGGGAAACTCTTAACCAACCATCTAAAGGAGATCATCTCTTACAGGTAAAGCATGCTAATTTTCACTCTGAAACTTGGTATGAAATGAGCTAGAAATTTAGGGGATATTCTTACTGGTTTTGTGAATTTTTGATTAATTGCCGTTTAAAGGAGAAAGGAAATTTTGTCTGTTGTAATCTGCTAGCTGCCATCTTGGCCTTAAGATCAAGATGAATTAAGAAGAGTTTAAACCCTTGGAAGAATTAGGTTGTTCTTTTTCAGATTGTATTTTTGAGGTTGCTGAGCTTACCTGTGTATTCACAACCATACAAGTCTTAACATAATTTCTGAGGTGTCTCGTCAGATCATCAGTCAGTTTGCTGACTGATTCTATCAATACCACAAATAAAATGCAGTAGGATCAACTTACCATTAGGATCCTTTAGCGTGGAATTTCATCTAGGTAAGGGTCTTTGCTAAGAGAACTAATTGCAGGATTACAGCAATGCTTGTTAGGAAGACAGTGAGTGGGCAAATCCAGCTTAATGTATTTATTCAACTGTGAAATAAGAAAATATTAAGCTCCAGTAGGGCAGGAATTAATTTGTAAATTGAATACAAGTTTTAGATATTGAGACAGTAGCTTCTTGTGACTGGAAAACAATGGTTGCTCATTTCCAGTGAAAAACTGGACAGGCAATGGAACAGTTAATTGTTCTCAAACTTCTGTGGTTTTGGTTTTTGCTTTTCACAGGCAGCTACATGTTATGGATGAAACACATGTAATTAATCAAGTGAAAGAAGATGTGTGTTATGTTTCTCAAGACTTTTACAAAGACATGGACATCGCCAAGTATGTATGCAATGGTACTAAATGTAGAAGTTGGTACTTCTGAATAATCTGTTTGTACAAACAAGTAAAACCACACTCCTAATCAGAAAATTTTCCATTTAAGTCAAAAAAGTCTTTTCAGTATAAAATAGTTGGAATTTAGAGCTCATTGTTTATTCTGTTGAATTTTACATTCCTTTTCAGATTGAAAGGAGAGGAAAATACTGTAATGGTAGATTATGTTTTGCCAGACTTCAGCACAATCAAAAAAGGATTTTGTAAGGTAATGGCAGTTTTGACGTTATTTTGGACTGTTCACCTGCACAAGTTTACTGGAGAGGTTAAAAAGACTTCCTTTTTTCTAATGGTGTATTGTAGCATCTTTCTGTGCTATGCATTAATTAATAAAGTTTTTCCTTAGTAAGTTGGGATGAAAACAAAATACTTTTTTTGCAGCATAGCATTTCATGTTATGTTATTTAACAGTTGTAGCTTCTCTGTTTGTGCTCTGGCAATACAGCTTATCCATATCATTATTGGGTGTTTTTTAACATTAAGTTAGGAAATGTTTTCTCTGCTTTGATGGGTATTTTTGTAAATTTCTCTGAATTACATTTAAACACCCTACTAGGCTGAAGGTTCAAAGTCATGTTGTAGAAGAGCCTGAAATACCAATGCAGACAATTTAACAGTTTTACCTTACTTACTGAGTCAGCCATAGTTTTGAAAGCAGTCCTGGTACTTTAAGGCTGCTCTCATGCATACCAGTTTTATTTGGCTTCAGACAAAACTGCAGTTGGTAAGAGCAAAGTCACTTCAGATGTCGTAGCAGAGTATGCATTATTCTTAAAAGATTTGCTGATAAATATGACAGTGTAGCACAGACTGCCTACCTCTGCAGGACATGGAATAGATTGGCTGCATATTCCAGGATGTGATTTCTTTTCTTAAGCAGTGGGTACTATTCATGTCTTTAATTTAGCCAAGGGAAGAGATGGTGTTAAGTGGAAAATACAAGACTGGTGAACAAATCCTTCGTCTAACAAATGAAAGATTTGCAGTTCCAGAAATACTTTTCCATCCTTCGGATATTGGCATTCAAGAGATGGGGATTCCTGAAGCCATTGTTTATTCTATTCAGAATTTACCTGAAGGTATAACCTGAAAGTATTTTGAAAAGGAGAGGGGGGAGGGGGGGAGAAGGAGGGATGTTGCGATGGCTTGGCTTGGTTTGGTGTGAAACTGACCAAAATTCTGTAATTTAAGCATCAAAGAGTAAAACCTTTCTGACTGCTGTTTGTCAGAAGTAATACTAAGGCTTTCATTTAGAGATTAGGTACAGGTAATTACTGTTATTATTACAAAGAAGGCTTTCATAGGTTTTATGATACCATGGAAGTATGGCAGCATTTAGGCTATTAATGTACTCTTAAAAAATGTGTCACATAAAATCCCTTTGGAAAGGGGAATTGCGTTGGCAAACGTGAAATTTAACAGACAATATAAGAAAACAGTAGTTATCAAAGCCAAATTCTAAAATCAGGAAGAGCACAGGATGATTGATCACCTTCTCATATTTCTGTTTAACTGATGTGCTGATTAGATGATCATAAATCTTTTGTATGCGTATTTCTTACTTCTGTTCAAATTCGTAACAAACTTGGAGAAACCACCACCTTTAATCTTTAGATACATGTACAGTTTCTAACTGTAGATTGACTTAATTATTTTACAGAAATGCAGCCTCACTTCTTCAAGAACATAGTTCTGACTGGGGGAAACACCCTTTTCCCAGGCTTCAGAGATCGGGTTTATTCTGAAGTCCGATGTCTTACTCCAACTGATTACGATGTTTCCGTTGTTCTTCCTGAGAAGTAAGTTCTAAACAACTAAATAGGAGGGGCTTTATCTTTCTAGCAGAACAAACAATAAAATAGGGTTTCTTTTGGTGTTTAAAAAGATAGACTGAGTAAAGGCATTAATTTAAATATGAAGTGAACAAAAATTGTGCAAGAAGGATGTTTTAAATGAGTGTGTTTTCAGACAAACCAAATAAATTTGAGATCTCCTGCTTGCTCTGTACTTTAATAAAGTTGAGGAAGTGTTTTTAGGGTCAGCCTTTTTATTGTAGACAGGTTAATAAATAAGACTGTGTTGTCATTAGGTGGATATGTAAGATTAGAGCTTAGTCTTGTACTTAGAAGAATTTTCAGCATCTGAATGCTGCTATGCCATTATTAATGTACCACTTCAGGGATTAGGAAGGGGTAACATCTTTGCAGAAGGAGTGGAGACAAAACAAGTATATTTTGAATGTACCAAAAAAAAAAAAAATCTACTCTTAAAATGTATTGTTAAGGAGTATTTTTAAATACTATTAAAGAATTACTATCTGTGCAAAGTAAATACAAAGACATATCCATGTTGTTCCCTCTTCACAGCTGCCTTCAAAGAGGCCCTTTTTTAAGAACAGAGTCACCTAGCCCTGCTAAAATATCAGACTTTGTCTCATAACTTCTCTGGAGCTGGGTGGTTTGATTTAGCAATCAAAAAGTGGTTTTAAATAGGTATGGCTAAATAAAAGTCTTGGAAATCATCACTGCATACTTTTATTTTAAATGAACTTACAGATGAGTAACAATAACTTTGTTCATTTTCCAGCCCTATTACTTATTCTTGGGAAGGTGGGAAGCTCATTTCTGAAAATGATGATTTTGAAGACATGATAGTAACTAGAGAAGACTATGAAGAACATGGACACAATATCTGTGAAGAGAAATTTGATATATAGGTAGCATAGTTAGATACGTTGTTATTCCATTGTTTTAGTCAGAATGGAATTCTTTTAACTACAACCTCTTTTCCATCAGCTAGGATTGTGTTTTAGCTTTCCTATAATGAATTGGGTTGAGAAAAAAATAATGTTAAGAGTTTAGAAGTAAAATTTTACGAGCCTAATACTATGAAATAATATGTTCATTGCAATTTCATTATGTGCTCTTCTTTACTGATAGCTTCATTGTATTTTTATTGCAGAAAACCTCAGTGCATGAGGCAATAAAAATATCAAATGTTTGTACTGCTGTGACACTGCAAAGTGAGAAGAAATGGTCTGGGGTTGGTTTCTTATTTTTTCGAAAGGAATATTATTCTAACTCATGCATGCAGCTAAATGGACATTAAACACATCTCGAAAGGAGCCTTTGATGTTACCTCTCCTGACAAGTAATACATGAGTTTTATGTTTGGTTATTTTAGCGAGTAGCTATGAGAGGGAATATACTTGAAATGTGACCACTGCTATTGAAAATACGCTTAGGCTTTGGGAAAAAAATATTTTGAACAATTCTTTTTTCTAAAGGGTTTTTAGTGTAGTAGGTTGTGGGTTTGTTTGGTTTTTGTTTTAAACAGTGTCTGAGCAGATGAGCTTCCTGCCACTCGCCTCATCTTTCTGCAAAGAAGGTGCCACAAAGGTGAACCAAGCTTGCAGCTGTGTCCTGGGTGATGACCTATCCGTGTCCTCTCCACGCATTCTCGGTGAATGGCCCAATACTTGTTATTTCTGGCACCAGAAGCTCTGTTCTTTGCCATCAGCCTGTGCAGCATGGCATGCAGAAGGGGAAGAGCAGCAGCTCTAACCGTCAGAGCCACACAGAAGGCTGGGAGGGCCAGGCCCCTTGGGGGTTGCCCACCTGGCTTGCTTGGTTGCCAAGACAGAGACAGGCACTCAGACAGGGTGGATAACGGGCACTGGTGCTGACACTGACTTCGACCTGATGCAGCTCCTGGCTGCAGGGAAATTGCCCTTTTAGCAGGTCTGGTGATACTTGGTGGTCTCAGATGTGCAGAGGAGGATCCTGTTGTGTCTCATATTCCCTCCCTTGTCTGCCCTAACATAAAACCAGTAAATATTTGTACACAGTGCACTTGCCTGGCTGCCTTGCATAAGGGCAACACTGAAGAGAAGCCAGTGCTTCAGAGAATGGGAGATGATCTTTCTTCTTGATTATGATCTTTCTTCCTTGGGACTGCCAGCTCATGGTTGCTTTTTTCTAGTCTAACATGAGCCCCAGGAGGCAGCTGGGGTATGAAGGCACAAGACCAGCACTTACAAAGTGTTGGACACACATTGTATGACTTTGTGTAGGACATGGGTAAGTCTGGTACACCGTTATTTTGGTAGCCACATGGAGAAGCCCTTGTGTCCAAGCTCTGTTTTTTTTTTTTTAACTAACTGCTTCATGAAAGTATCAGCACACTTTAGCTTTATTTCTTTAAAATAAAGAAACATACCCGTTGTTCCCATGAAAGCACTAATGAACTTTTTCCTTGGTAGGAGCAAACGTGAATGCTCTGTTAATAGAAGCAAGTCTCCTTTGAAGGTGGCATCACTTGTGCTTTGATAAGACTACTGAAAAGTACCTTGACTAAACTCTTCACTCTGAAAATTTTCGACTTCAAACAACTTCATACTGGCAATTAATTTGATAGCACTATGGTAGAAATCATAAACAGAAATGAGTGACAGGTCCCAAGCTTCCCTACCACATGATTCCGTATCAAATTTTATTAAAAATACTAGACAGAACTTCCTAAAGTCCAATAAAATTTTTATGATTTTGGAATTTAACTGAAAACCAGTAGTCTGTAGTTCACCACACCTGTTCTGTTCAGCGGGCCCTTCGATGTAAAACAATAGGCTTCTGTCAACAAAAGATTAACGGTTAGTAGATCCTCCTGTCAGAGTATGTGAATAAAACAGGGCTCTCAAGAGCTCTTCCTTTCCTTTGCAGAACTCGATCAAACGTGACTTGTCCCATGAACTCAAGGCTGCCACATGGCAGCTATAAACTGCTGCTTGGAACAATTCCTTACTGTTTGATACCTGTTCTACACCCCCTGAGCTGCCTCTTCCTTATGAATGCACTGGAATGACAGACTCATCACTTTTTTTATACAGTTCTTTATTATCTTTAAATTAGTACAAGAAAATTCTAATCAAGTCACAAAGTACATGTTTGTTTCTCAAAAATACAGTTTTTCCCAAAGCAATTTCCAGCCCATCTAGCTTACAAATTACCATGTTATCAGCCCTCCCTGCTACCAGGTTTAGTATTTTGAGTCAGACACAGTAAAGCGACTGAAGACAGAAAGAAAGAGAGAGATAGATTAGAAAAAACCCCGACTAAAATCCCTTTCTTTTGCTACTTAACACCAGAAGCACTTAGTCAGGAAATACTTTCCTGTTTACACTTCTCAATAACGTGCTTCTGTATATGCTCCCTCTTCTGGGAGAATGACTAAAACCCCACACAGGGCTAGAAAAAGAATACTTTGAGCAGAGTGGTGAGACTACACCAGAGGTCCCTTTCAATACCAATGCTGTGTCTTTGTCCAATCCATGACTAAATGTCTGTTGCAAGGATGAAAGAAGTAATGTAACCCCTATCACACTATATTGCGTATCTATTTATTACAAAAAAAAGGCTGAGACAACTGGGATTGTTCAGCCTGGAAAAGAGAAGGCTTTGTAGTGACCTAACTGTTGCCTTCCTGTGCCTAAAGGGAGCCTACAAAGAGACCTGGAGAGGGACTTTTCTCAAGGATATGTTGTAGTGACAAGACAAGGGGCAATGGCTTCAAACTGAAAGAGCATAGGTTTAGATTTGATAGTAGGAAAATCTTTACCGTGAGGATAGTGAGGCACTGGAACATGTTGCTCTGAGAAGTTGTGGATGCCCGATCCCTGGAAGTGTTCAAGGCCAGGCTGGATGGGGCTTTGAGCAACCCATGAAAGGTGAAAGGTGTCCCTGCCCATGGCAGGGGTTTGGAACCAGATGTTCTCTTAAGGTTCATTCCAACCCAAACCTATGTTTCTATGATTTAATGATTTGAATCAACGCTTCCTTGTTAATGTACAGTTAACCATCAATGTGACAGGACAGGCCAATACACTTTCTAGCTTTGCCCTATGAATTCATAACCATTACCAAAGTACTTACAATAAATAACTGGACACTTTCAAAATATTCTCATGTTAAAATAAATTACTTAAGTATACCAAGCGATCTAAAACAAGATCATTATTTCTCAGGTTTCTTCAAAATGTAATTTCTTACTTGAATTAGCAGCAGCTCAGTCTGATAGAGTGGGGAGGCAGTAACAGGTTGTAATTACTGACTGCAAGCACACAGCTCCCCTGCCTAATAAATCTTTCCTGCTGCAGTTTCAAAACCCACTGACCTGCTTCCAAAATTTTTTACACACTTTGTACACTTTTACAATACCCTCAGGAGTCATAACACACACACTAAGATTACATTATTATTAATTACAGATAGAAAAGATTAAAAACTACTATTGTTTGTAAATCCAAGCATGGCTCAGAATGTAGACTTGGCTCAGATAGAAAGCCATGGGGTTGTGGGACAGAATGAAAAAGGTGCCAAACCCTAAACTCAAAGCAGCCCAAGCACTGTGTGCTGTTATTAATAACTTACAAGTAATTAAGTATATTTTGCTTAAAAGATTAATTAGATTTAATGCTTTTTGGTAGCACAGAGCTTGATTTCACTGCCAGCTCTGCATCTCCCCAGCACGACCAGCTAAAAGCTGCTCGAGCACCAGAACAGGATCTTTATTTCAGGGCGGGGTCTATGAAGCTTGAGCCCCAACTCTGAACTCCCCATGGCCGCTGCAGCCCTTTCGCCGCGGGGCTGGGGTTGCGAGGGTGGGGTGGGCCAGCGGCTCCAAAGCTGCCCAACCCCGGCCCGCCTTTCTCCGCACCGCCAATCACAGCCGCCCTTTCATCCGGGCGCGGTCCCGCCAAGCTCAGCCCTCAGCCCGGCCCCGGCCCCCAGTTCGCCTCAGGCGGCGCTTCCGCGGCCGCTGCGGCAGGTGCTGTTGGGCCCCGGGAAGGGCGGGCGGGAGTTGCTCGTTCACGTCCCGGCCGGGAGTTCTCTCAGAGAAACGGGGAAGGGGGGAACAGGGATGGGACGGGAGGGCGGGGAGGAAGGGATCGAACCCCGGAGCGGCGGCGGCGGCGGGGGAAGCCGGGCCTGCGGGCACAGCGGGGTCGCGGAGCTGAGCGTGGCGGGAACGGGGGGGCGGGGATTGGCGGGGCCGGCGGTGCCGCGGGCTGTGATTAGCTGGGCTGGCCCGGCCGTGGGGCATGAATAGCGGGAGCAGGGGGCACGGGTGCCGTTTCGGTGGCGGTGAGGCTGCGAGTGGCGGCTGAAGGGGCCGGTCCGCCCTCCGAGCAGCGCCGCTGCGCCGGGACGGGACCCCCGCGCCTGCCGTTGCGGGGAGCGCCGGGGAGCACGGAGCGGCTCCCGCGTCAGCCTGGGTCGGGGCATGGGGCTGGCGCTGTCCCGGGGCAGCGATGCCGGCTGTGGCCAGTTCTGCCCTGCGGGGCTCGGGCAGCGGCGATGCCGGCGGCTGGGGCAGCGCATGGGGAACCCTGGTTTCTGCTACCGGGGCCGGGAGAAGGTGTTTCACGAGTGTTTTGACTATAAAGTAATGTTGAAAACATAAGCAATGAAGTTTTTCTGGTGGTTTTGGGTTTTTTCCTTCATTTTGTTTTGTTTCTAAGTATTGTTTTCTTGATTAGTTACTTGGCTATTCTCTCTTTATTGCATTACCGTATCATTGTGCTACTACGTTATAGGAGTTTTAGCTTTCTTTTTAATCCTTTACTACGTAGCTGATGGTTAACTAAAGGGGAGACCCAGGGGCAGGGCGGGAATGTACATGTTGGGGTTCAGGCCTCATGCCCCCAAAGCTGGGATCCCACAGGGGTGGGTGTGACAGCTCCTAGAGACATTGAAGTGATGCCAATAACTGATTTGTGGCTTTATCAATAGTCCCAGGCTGCAGTGAGAAGCAGGAGCAGCTTTTAGCTGGAGCAGTGAGAAGCTGAGGAGCTGAAGCTGAGGCAGCAGAGCTGGAGGAGACACAAATATGGTAGGGCTGGGGATGAAACCCTTGCAGGGCTGCCACAGGGACTGTGGAGTTGTAGCTGGAGTAAGGATTGTCAGGCTGGGGCTGGAATAGAGGTTCAAGAGCTGAGCTGTAAGCACACAGAGCTAGAGCTAAACCAAAGATCTTGCCCTGAGAACCAGAAGCAGCCTTATGTGGCACTGGTGGGAAGATGTGGAGCCAGAAGTGAAACAGAAGAGCTGACAGTGAAATAAAGCTTGTGAGACTGGAGCTGAAATCACTGGGGCTGGGATGGGGAATCCAGTGCTGGAGCTGGAATCATTGTTCAACTAGGACAGCATCCATAGATCTGGGAAGTGACTGTAGGATGGGACAGAAACTAAAGGGCTGGGCTGGAGTTGGAAGATGGATTTTAGAGCTTGAGGTGAAACCTCACAGAGAGGGACCCAAAATGAAGATCCTGCTGTTTGAACCTGGAGCAGCTTGACCTGGTGGTGCTGAAGAAATGCGGACCTGAAGAGCAGAGCAGAGCAGAGCTGGCAGTGCAATAAAGCTTGTGGGTCTGGAGCTGAAATCACTGGGGCTGGGTTAGAGACTGTAGGGCTAAGTCTGAAATCTCTGTGGGGCTGTGATGCTGACTGTGGGGCTGGGATTGCAGCTGAAAATCGGGTAGAAACTGTGGACCTGTAAAAGGGACTGTGGGATTGGAGCCGAAATCATGGTGGGGGTGTCATACTGAATATGGAGCTTGCTTAGGGACCATGAGGCTGGAGCTGAAATCACGGTGGCGCTGGGATGCTCACTGTGGATCTGGGCTAGCAACTGTAGGATTGGAGCTGAAATCACTCTAGGGCTGGGATAGTGACTGTGGGGCAGGGTCAGAGACTGTAGGACTGGAGCTGAGTTGTTGCTGAGTTGGAGCCAAGACAAAGACCCTGCTGATTGAACCTGGAGCAGCTTGGCCTGGCCGTGGTGGAGGAATGTGGATCTGCAGCTGGAAGAGTAGAGCTGGCAGTGCAATAAAGCTTGTGGGTCTGGAGCTGAAATCGCTGGGGCTGGGATAGAGACTGTAGGGCTGGAGCTGAATCTCAGGTGTACTGCCTTTAGCATAGGAAAACCATGGAAGTTGCTTTTTTTGAGCAGGTTCTTAAACTGCTGCAGTGAGATAAGTTACATAAACTGCTTAATAAACCAGTTCAATGTTGTGGTTCATATATATGACTATATGTGCATGGTTATTTCTATCTAGTTTCCTGTAAAGGATTACATGAACGCTGAGATGAGCTCAGTTCTTTTAAGCATGGTGCTAATTACACCAAGGTTGTGGATTCAATCCCATTTACTTAATAGCTGGACACGATGATCCTTGTGTGTCCCTGCTGACTCAGAATATTCTATGCATCTGTGAAAATAAAAATATGTAGAGCATTTTAAAGCAAGCACTAAAACTAACTTTTTCTTCTGCGGGCTTGACACATGGCTCTATACCGCAATTGAATTCTTGGAGTATTTGCCCAACCAATTCCTAGGCATAGGCACTAACCAATTCCTAGGTTAGTCAGCAGTTACCTCAAAGCACTAACAATGCCAGCAGTCTGAATGCATACAAGAAGATTCTTTTTGATGTTCAAATTAAGTATTACAGTCAAAAGAAGGACTCTCTTCTTATGTCTCAGGAGCTTGATATTCTGACACTGACAACATTCAGCCACTTTTACATTCTCAATACATAAGCACTGTTCAGTGCTACAGCTTGGTTTCTCCTTTTCTCTTGCTAACAACATATGCCTTATTGACTTTTTATCTTCACAGCACGGCCACCAGGAACTGTAAAAAACAATCAAAAAGCCTCAGAATAAAGTTTTTCAAGTTCTAGGATCTGTTACAGAGACTTAAGAGTAAAGAATCTGGTTTAGAAACCAGGAGTGTTTTCAACACTTGAGGTTAAGGTTTTAATGTTTACTTTAAATGCTCCAGTGTCCAACTCTAAACATACACTTTTTGTGAAATCACTTACCACTTCTGAAAAGAAGTCAGAGTAAATCACATCAATGCAACCCTTGTCTACAAGTATACAAGTATAATGATGTCTATTTTGTTCACTTAACAAATCTTTGATCAAGAGTAAGATAAAACCTGTACCAACAAATTCATTTGATAGGTGTATAACTTACTTGGGCAAGTTTAAGCTGCACATAACCTCTCTGTCCAGGAAAGTATTTGAGATAATCATGTCTTCTTCTTTGCCAAAACGGTCTGATTTTGTCTTCACTGAAGACACCAAGATACCTTCTGGAAGGGGAACATCAATTAATTGCAGCAGTCATAGCAGAGTTTGCTGTTTCCAGACATCTGCTATTACTGATACCATAAACAAACAAAAATCCCTCAGAAACAAGATCTTATGTAAACAACTAACCTTTGTTTTTACTCACTCAAGAATCCTTTAAGTGTTCAAAGAAATCACGGAAACAGCATAGTGTAAAGTTGCTGCGTTAGGTAAGAAGGGATAAAAACAGGAATGCTGAAAAAAAGTCTCCCCCATCATATTAGGATTCAGAATAATCTACTCTAATTAGTAGATGAAAGAAAAAGACAAGTGAAAAGCAAAGGAATCATATAATGAAGATGTTCTTAATCTTAAGCCCTACTTCCTTCTGAAGTCGTATTTGCACAAATAGCACCATCATGCAAAAACATAACCCTGTTGTTTCCTTCTGCTTAGTTACTACACACCTTAACCCCTTTAACACTATTTAGATATTTTGTCATTAGTGACAGCTTAAATTTAGGTCTCTGTGGAGCATTGTTTAACAGAAATGGGGCACTTACTCCAAGATACAGTGAAGAGCAGTCAAGTTTTAAAAAGCAAAAATTCAATCCTCACCTTTGAAAGCAGACTAGTTGGTTCATTAACCATGCTCTTTGGAGGCAAAGATGCATGAACACATAGTGATGAAAGAAGCTCCTCAACCCTCTTTTATCAGCTGCTTCCCGTGCTAAGGGGTTTGAAAGTGTTGTGTCACACTTTGCTCTGCTTAGGGAGAAAAAGAAAGTTCAATGTATAAAAAATACTATTGGGACACATTTGTCTTTCTGTTATTTACTAAATTGCTCTTAAATCAGAACTTTAGAGCCTCATTGTGTCTGGAGTCTATCCTGCTGCCAGAATTCCAATCATCCACATCTGCTTTGTGGAAAGGGCAAGGATATTGATTTCAAATACTGTTCACTAGTTCCACTTCTTTTGCCAGCTTTCAGTAATGAGCTCATTCATGATAATTCTCAGATTTCAGCACAATTGATTGCAAAACCAAATTATTCCTAGGCTTATGCTACTGTGCCATACTCTATTCCAAATAACAAAGGGCAGATGAAAGCACTTTACCCAAAAATACCTGGTAGCATCTACAATTTAGGCATGACGTTTCTCCAAACTGGCACAGACTTATCAGAAGTCTCCAACACCTGGCTTAGACAGACATAACTTCATCTACAGGTAACACTCCTTAACTCACTAAAAAACAAAGAGAAAAATTAGAATAGTTCAGAGTAACTAACTTGGAATGTCTTTTTGTTTTCTGTTTGCAGATTTGCTCAGGAGATAAGCTTTCATTGTCCTTATTCTTTCTTGGCAGAAGAGGATCAAGGCTGCCTTTTACACATCTATAGAGACTAGTGTCTGTGTCTTCAAACTCTGTTTCCTTCCTGTTCTTGAATAAGTAAAGCTTGGCTCCAACTGGCTCAAACACTTTGTGATCCATCAACATTTGGCATACACAGACTCCCTGCCGCCGAGAAATATCATTGCAGCTTAGGTACATGCTTTGCATAAGATGACTCAGTACCACACCAACAGCACTGGAGCTGGTGAAAGAGTTTCTCTATGTTTTCAGATGTTATCTATGTCTTTTGATTTCCACTTGATTGTGAAAGGCATGTATAATATTAGTCCACAGCTGAGTTGCTTGAAAAGGACCATGGCAATCTCCAAAATATTTATACAAAAGTTTTACAGATTTATAAACCTTTGATACATATAAAAAATAAAATTTTACACTGTAATTTTAGTTATATATCTTTTAAAAAATCCTCAGAAATCAGCTGAACTTTAAAAAGACAGAGAAAGACAATATTTCATGAATCAGTCCTTCTTGTAAGCTGACTCCCACCCACTATGGTAGAGTCAAGAGAACAAAAATCCACTAAAACCAGGCAAGGTCATTGTTATGACCACACATTCTATATATATATGTGCTACATACACATTAAATCATTAGAGAATCAAAAAAGAGCCGAGGCCTGCAGGGGCCTCTGGGGTCCACCTGGTCCAATCTCCCTGCGCAAGCAAGGCCACCCAGAGCTGGTCGCCCAGAACCATGTCCGGACAGGTTTTGAGTATCTCCAGAAGTGGAGATGTCCACATACGTTGTCAGAACCTCTCTGGGCACCACTGAAAAGAGCCTACCTCCAACCTGTTTGCACTCTCTCTTCAGATACTTGCAGAGAACCCCCCCGAGCCTTCTCTTCTCCCAGCCAAGCAGCCCCAGCGCTCTCAGCCTCAGCTGGGGGAGCTGCTCCTCAGCCCCCAGTGTATCCTCACACAGCGCAGCAGACGACAAACCTGAGTTTGCAGTGCATTAACTGCACTTGCTTCCCGGTCGAACACGCAGCCCAGCTCCTCGGCCAGCCCTACCAGCAGCACCCTCGTAACCTTAGCTCCCGGGGGTACGGCCGGGGGAAGCTCCTCTCCCCTCTGTTCAGCTGCCAAGCACCTTCTAACCCCGTCCTGCCCGCCGCCCAGCCATCAGCCCCTCCCGCGGCACCGGCACCCGGGGGTGGCAACATACAGAGCGGGCGGGCGCGGCCCCTCGCAGCCCGCTCCGCTCCCCGGCCCGTCCGACACTGCGGGGACAAGCTGCTGCGGCAGAGACACGGGGATGACGCTCTTCCCCCACCTCAGCACCACCAGCTCCCCCGCCACGGCTCCGACTCGCTCCGACCGCGGATCCTTCTGAAGCACGGAGTC
>VZRN01002121.1:1999853-2109938 GCA_013397935.1 Dasyornis broadbenti
AGGGCCGGCCGGCTCCGCAGGGGCGGCGGTCTCGAGTCCCCGGTGTCCGGCGCCGAGGGCTGGAGGGGAAGGGCCGCCCCGGAGGAGCAGGGCCTGGCGGGGACCGCTGAGCTGCCCGAGCCGGCGGATCGCGGGTCACCTGCCGCCTGTGGCCGCGGCCGCCGCCCCAGCTCGCTGCTCCCGGCTGCCCCGCGGAGCAGAGAGCGCAGGCACCGGCCCTGCGGGGCGGAGCGGTGCGAGTCCGCTCTCGCCGTAAATAACAGTAAGTGTGTTGGCCGGGGGGTCTGGCCCGCAGGAGGCTGCCGCGGGCTTTGTGCAGTGCACGGGCTGGGTTTCACCTGTCACCAGGCGATAGACAGAACCCTGTTCGTGGTTCTCGTTCCGGGAGTTTTTGGTAGCGATTCAGCTGAAGCTCCATACTGAAATGGTGCACGAAAGTTAAGAAGGGGATGTGCAGCAACAGCAGCTACACCTTGCACGGTGTAGCTTCATTGCATTTGACACTCCCGGTGATTTTGTAAAATGTAAAAGACTGGTTGTACCTGAAAAACGCTGGGCTTTTCTCCTTTTGTTTGCTTTGACTCAGTTGTTCCAGCGCTTCTGGAAATTGATCTTGGTTTGGGGCAGATGGATAGGATGCGGTTGAGTGGCATGAAGTAGACGTGCACCAACCTTCTGCCTTGGTTCCCAAAGGGGAATCCCGGCTTTTTATCGGTCAGGATAGTGGTAGGGCATATGATGTACTGCTGTACAGTGTGCAGCCTTAGCCGTACATCAGATGAAGGTACGAATTAGTTTGAGGATAAATTGATGGGTTTACATTATGCAGGTTTTTTCATATGAATGAGAACTGAAGAACGGTGGACAGCCTTTGTTTTGGATTTCAACAACCTTCATTTCAACATTTTGAATGTTTTGCCTCATTTCTTAGTGCAGTGTTTGTTGTTGCTTACTCCCTTGCTAAGTGACTGTCCTCATCGTGCTGCTGGATTATTGCAGATGTACATCAGCGTGAAGACCATTACTGATTGTGAGAGGCTTTCATGAAAAGAACATACTGAACATTAAGAATTTTTTTAAATTAGTTCCAGGTTTCATGGACTTGGTATTAGTAGCATTAATATTACTTGTGAAATTCAAACAGGAAGAAATCTGTGTTCTCGAGCATTTCTTGCATGACCTGTGTTGCTTGTCCAAATAGTGTTACTCTTCAGATTTTGTATTTGTCTTGTTTAACTTAAAATGGATATGTCATTGTGGGTGACTGGCTTTATGGCCACTTGGTTATTAATTTTTGTAGAAATAATAGACCGGTCGTAACTGAACAATCCAGTTTTCCTACAGTTGAGAGCTAAAGCTGTGTATTTCAGATGTGGCTAAATTGTCACGATATGTGGTATTATAGATACTCTCCAAAATAGGTATTTTTGGAGGGGCATGGATTTTCTAAGTACATTGTTTCTGTTGTTATATAGCAAGTTTTTACTGACGTTGGTAATAGCAATTGTTTTTAAAAAGCAAAATATTCTATTTTAGCTGACAGTCAAATGTTGGTACAAGGATTTCTACAAATTTACAGTTAGACGGATGTAAACTTTAAACCCCATCTGCTTATTGAGAAATAGGTTTCTCGGTACTCCTTGCTCAGTAGCTAAGTAAAACAATAGTTTGCCTACTGTCAAGTGGGAGAGGAGCAGGCTGGACAGGGTCTACCGGCCTTGAATTTTAAATTCTGACACTTCAGCTACTGAGATGCTGTTGACATTCTCACCTAGTGGCTTTTCCAGGCTACTCACTGCAGTTAGTCTGTCACCCACAGCAGAGGGCACTTCTGATTTAATGAATGCTACACCATTTTCCCACCACCTGTGTAGAGAAGCTTCCTTTCAGATTTACACAAAGGAATTCGAATGTGCATGCACATGCATTTTCTTCATAATATTTCTGCAGTTAATTTTGCAAAATGTTCTGTAATTCTGAGAGTCCTAACAAAAGATGGTGTTGCAACAGTATGACAGAAGATTTGATGGCTGGGAGTGAACTAAACAATGGAAAAAGCACAAGATCTAAACCCAGATAAATTAGATTTGGGATTATCTTAAACTCATTAGGATTGATTTCATAATCTTTCATCATATAGAGTTTGCACATAGAATAGCTGCTGAATAAAATTGCTGAGAGCTGGAAATGCCTATAGCTCCTTTTTAGAATACTCCATGATCCTTACTTGTACCTATTTACCAGGTTAATGAAAAGTTCCTTTATACAGCGGTATTAGCCAGTGTCTTCGTAGCTGTTTGGTCTAGGGCTGCACAGTTAGGAGTTGCATGTGTTTTTCCATGTCATGAATCATAAAGTGAAATTAATCTCCTGTAATAATAAAAGGGTACGTATTGAAATAGTTACTTAATAAAGGAAATCTATGTTTCCAGAATTTATTTCAAGGCATGTTGTCAATGAAACACTAACTAGACAACCAAAGAAGTATGTGGCTAATCTTAAAATTGTCTTGTTAATTTCAGACTCAGCTTCTCAAATCTAAAACTCACAGTCCCCATAATTATGACAAACTCCACCCTTAACATCTTGCAGTCACATCTGATTCTGCTCCTGAGTTGTCCTGTTGAAATCGTAACTACTATATCTGATTTAAATGTGGTATTTGCGAGATTGAGATCTGTGCAGCTGGATTCCTGTCCTTTTTGAAATATATTTTCTTAAAATTCCTGGTGGGGTTCTTCATTTAGCAGCACGAAGCTGTGGCACTTCAGCTGACATGGAAACTGGAGAAATATCTGTGGAGCCACAGCATTAGTGTGTTCCTGGATTTCCCTAGGGGAGAATACTGAAGGTGGGATATGACTGCGCCAGAAGTCAAGACAGAGCAGCAGAGTTGTGCTGCTCCCAGCACTGTGCTGAGGTTTGCTCAGGGCTGGGCTGGTGCTGTTACACACAACTGCACCGGAGTGAGTTGTTCACTCAGGGAGCACAGGGAACTTTTTAAGAAGTTTTGTTCAGTATGTTTATTACTTCTTTTGCGAAACAGGTCTGCCTTTGCAGTTGAAACCTCATCAGTTTATTTGTCCTGAGTTGTGGTGGAATCAAATCTATAGTACCAGGGAGAGAAGGGAGTGCATGTCCAGGTAACTTCAGTGTGGTTGTTTTGGGTCAAGTGTGACTGAGGCACACGGGTGTGTTTACACCTTATTGGAAAGAGAGACTGAAGAAATACACCTAAATGTTGCCTTTGAATGTACTGCATAATACTGATTCCAGGAAATAGTTTCTTCTTGCATTCTCTCTTTGTCTTTGCTCACACAGATAAGGACTATGAATGTCTATTTCTTTTTGGTTTTGCTGTTTGTTTGCTGCCTTCATTTTTTCGTGTGTACACATTATCAGAGAAACAACCATATAAATGGGACACAGGCTTCAGAACTTGTATCTGTCAGAATAGGCAAGTCAGATTTATTATGAAAATACAGAAAACTGTGGAAGTACACACTACAGGGGGAGATGAAGTAAATTGGAAGCTGCCACAGTCTTTTATCTCTTGACTTTGAAAGGGGATGTGGATAAAACTTCCTTGTACAATTTTGATAAAGTATAATAAGATGGTTTCTTGTTTCCTTCCCCTACACGTATTACTTGAGTTCATTAATAGTTGGATCATACAATTGGTAATTGTTAATGTCAGCAATCTGAGGAGCAAAATACTGAATTTGGAGCTTGTATTTTGAAAAGCACTGTGTAGGAAAGAACAGGTTTGATTTTTATTTGCTGTCTGTATAACACACATCTATTATTTTGCTGACCTGGGATCTTAAGCAATCCTTCGCTTCAGAAAAATGTGTAGTTCTGCGAGCACTGGAATTAAAGGATTCTGTTTTCCTTCCTGTTTCTGAAGAGGAGTGGAAGCAATGACATACAATCCCATAGGCATGCACCCACAGATAGGTGCATGCAGTGTGAATATGTATAACCGCAGTGCCCTGGTAGTTTTATTTCAGTATTCCTTATGTGGGTTGCTCCTGTATCCAAATGGATCCTTGTTTAGAAGTTGCAGTTTTCAACATGTACCTTTTGTTAACAGAAAATGACAGGACTGTGAAACCTTTTCTTCTTGTCTTTGTAGGATAAGACATCGGTTGCAACCATGGAGTCCATGCTGAACAAGCTGAAGAGCACCGTGACAAAGGTGACGGCGGATGTCACCAGCGCCGTCATGGGAAATCCCGTTACCAGGGAATTCGATGTCGGACGACACATTGCCAGTGGAGGTAACGGTCTTGCTTGGAAGATATTTAATGGAACTAAAAAATCAACAAAACAGGTGAGTTATCAAGTAAAGAGCTACGTTTATAAACATTAGATGGCAGACTGATGGGTAGCATCTTGGTAAGTGGTAGTTAAAAACCAAATCCAACTGGGCAGGCTGATGTTGAGGGTAGTGAAATGACACAAAGATTCAGCACTGTTTACGTGCATTGTTCTCAGCTACGTGAGTGGTACTTGCTTTAAGCCATCGCTGCTGGAGAAGGAAGTAGTTCTGTACTCATGGCATAGGATTCAGAAGCAAGATCAAGAATTTATCTGAGTCAAAAGTGATCTGACAAGAAGGAAGAAGTTTACTCTAACATGGGTTGGTTGCCCAGTTTGTTTGCACCTTGCAACTTTATTTTTGCAACAACTCTGGCTTTTTACAGTTTAAAAGAATCATGAAGTGTGTCATCATTTGTTGTCAGCAAGAGACACTGCAGTTTTTTGCTCAGCTACCATGCAGAAGTTGAGCAGTTAGAAATGTTAAGTCATGAGATACTGTAACAGGAAGGCATGGGATAGAGGAAGAGGTTGTGAACGAAGTTAGTTATGCTTTCCCTGTGCTGATTTCAGATCAGGATTGTTCTCTTCTAGTTTCCCTAAAGTATTAGGGTTTAGAGCACTAATACACAAACTTTTGACTCACTTGAAGTCACATGTATAAATGAATATGGGACTGTGACTTCGGCAGGTTTGCCAAGAACAAAGTTTAAGAATTGTTATTGTAGAAAATTATTTTGTTGTACTGGAGAAATTTGAAAATTCTCTTTTCAAATTCGGAGAGGAAATGCAATTTTCAAAGTGTAAATAGAAGAGTTAATAAATTATGGTCTTTAGTTAAACTTAATGCTAAAGTGATGTGAAGTCACTTAGACAATGCATCAGCTTGCTGCAGATGTACAGAAAAGAAATGGACACAAAGGAATAGCTCTGGAAAATGTATACACAATCTGTTAGATGATAGAAAAATAAACTGTAGCAAATAGGTAAGAAATATAATATGCAGAATAAATAATCTGCAAAGAATGTGTGATCTGATTCTGTGTGACAGTCTGAATAGTGTTTAATCAGGTACTTTTGCCATATTTTCAAGCATCTGTTTAGCTGTTGCAGAGCTCTATGCATCTGTTATTTACTGAATTTACCCAATATACCAGTTGCTCTTACTCAACTGTACAAAGAAGTGAAAACATTAAAAGTATGGCAGTTTTGATAGGTTTTATACAGTCTATGTGCCCAGTAAGCATTTGACCTGTAGCAGGTGTGTCTTTAAGGTCTGGAGAGTTGCAGCAAGTTTCTTTCACTGTGTAGTTGACTGAGTATATGTAACTAGGTTCCTGTCGATCACGTTTTTCAAGCTGTGAATGGGTGTTCTGGCCAATTACTTTATAGAGTTTTAGTTCAGGTGCTCCATGTGATCTTGTAACACCTCTGTAAACCCTGACTAACATCTGTGCACTTGCATGCCATCGTTAGTCATTAAAAACACAGCAGCAATTGTACTGCATGGCATTTTGGATGGCTGGTGTTTGGACCTGCAGTTACCATTTGTTATTAATGTCACCAGTTAGGTAACATCATGTCAACATTCTCTTGGCCATTGCCAAACAAAGCTGTGCAGCAATACAGTTTATGGTGTGTTGTATTGCAATATATCTGTCCTTGGACGTTAGTTTTTTATTTCTTTCCTGTGTCCCTTTTGAATGTTCTCTGGGCTGGCTGTCATTTTCCAGGTGGTAGCAGTCACTTTTGGGAAGCGTTGCACGTATTTGCAGTATTACAAGTGCATATATCTAACTGGAAGCTACAAGCATTTTCTTTTTTTTTTTTTTTGCAGTAAGTGATTATTGTAACCAGACAAGAAGGATGTTAGGGCTTAGTGACCCATGTTGTTGTCACTTTACCACAACACAAGTAATAGTTTAAGGCATCGTAGTCAGATAAAATAGCTAAATTTGGGTCTTTTAAAATTACAGCAGTAAATACCATGAGAAATCTTTGCTTTCAGGACTATTTTTGTTCCTGATTTAAGTCAGTGGACAGTTACAAATATTCCATCTCTGGTGATAGTAAATACCTGTGATTTTATTCTTCTTTTCCGAGTTCTGCCTGGTTCCTGCATTGCAGTTTTTCTGGGATTTCTGAGTGTTTATTTTTTATTATTTTTTTCATGTACCTTGTCTTTTCTTGCTTACTTTGTAGGGGACTGAGTAACAGCCTAAGAGAATGTGAGGAAATTCCTTACCTGTGTGCATGTGTTTGTCTGGTGCTATTTCATAGCTGATTTGCTGCTGTTTGTTTGAAAGATTTGTGAGTCACTCTGGTTATATATAGGTGTATAATTTTACAGTATGTATTTCAGCTCATCTTGGGTTTATTAACCTAGACTTTATGCAATTAGACTTTTTCTGATGTAATGTGGCACCTGTCCTTCTGCTTAGAAAGTGCAGTCCCAAATGGATAGGGTAATGTCACAAGGTACTTGCCAGCTCAGCTGTAAAGCTAGCAGAATTCAGAAGGTGATGGTTTGCACTTCAGAACTATTGTTCTTGTATTTAACTTTTATTGTGATAGTGCTAAATGTGTTATGGTAGGTAGTAAGCCAACTTTCTGTTACTTTGGCTATGCATATAGTAACTTTGAACTTAAAGCTTCCTGTTATTAAAACTTTGAAGGCCGATAAATTTTTAAAACTGAAATAAAAGTTCATACTTTAGAAAGAAACTCATGGGAAAGTAAGCTTATGAAAAAACACTGTCAAGCTTATAAAAAGTAAAACCCCCAAAAGGGGGAGAAAAATCTTTTTCTGTCAAAGACCAGAGTAATACTGGAGTGCTTTTCAGTATTTTAGTTCTGTGACTGTTTCACTTATATCAGTGGGAGGCCATGGTAAAATATCACGTGTTTGCACACTAAGTTACATTTGATTTTTCATGTAAAAACTACATGAGTGCACATGGGTAAAATAGAGGAGAAAAAGAAAGGGAAAACAAACCGAGTTTCTGAAGTCAAGCATTTTGACTGCTACCTTTAAACTTCCTTTGATTTTAGGTTCAGATGATTTAGTTTTTAACATGATCACATTGAAGTTTTTTCCATGAGAGCGCTATATCAATTCAGTTCACGGGATAAATGGTGAACTGTGTTTATTTATTTATTTGTGGAGTTTGGGTTTTTTTCTTCTTATATCTGTGCTTATTTCTGTCTTTATTTCTTGACCCTATTTAAAATGTTAGGATTTGAGTTTGTGTAGTATTCGCCACTATAGTGCTTGAATGTTTTACAGGTTTTGTTAACATGCTTTATTCAGGGAGATGAATAGGAAGATGTATTGCCAGTCCATTATCATTACATTTTCACAGCTTTTAGAGTCTTTACTTTAGAAAGAATTTCTAGTTTTGATTGCATCTTGATTGTCACACAAACCCAGTGTGTTTTTGAATGCTTGCCTTCCTCTTAGGGTCAAGAGAGAAAATGTGATATGCCATGGTTGTCTGGTTGCCTTTTTCTGGTTGGAATAAAACTCTTTCTCTCTCCTTTCCCCCCTTTCCCCTTTTTTTCTTTTGTTTTGTAAGTTGCATTGGCTAAGATAGGAGCAGGATTTTTGCATTCTCTTTTGTTTCTCACCACCAGGCAGAAGGAGAGGACCTTAGAGATGGAGGGGAGTGGAAATGAGTTTCTGCTCTGCGTAGCAGGGAATTCCCTCCTGACCTACCTTACCTTCCCTTATGCAAGAGATGGGAGGCCCTGAAATCTGAGGAGCAGGGAAATGAGAATGTGGTTGAAGGTTCTTCCAGGATGGAGGGTTTGCCCAGGGCAAGGCAGCCTCCCACGTAACAACCTCCTCAATGAAGAAGAAAAGAATTTTAGTAGTCATTGTTGTCTCCCTTTTGAGAGGAACGGAGGGCCCAATATGCTGACCTGACCCAGTCCATAGGGAGGTGTTTTGTCTCCCTGGGGTCTGGGTCAGGAACATCATGAAGAAACTTCCCAGTCTGGTGCAGCCCACTGGTTATTACCCACTACTGGTTTTTCCAGGTGGGTATCAATAAAATCCCAACAACAACACTACAGACAGTCAAGAGGAACATTATGGCCTTGAGTCAACCAGTTAAGGATCTGGAGCACAAATTGTGTTTTCTTCTGCCAGTTGCAGGGAATGATAAATTTAAACAAACCGTGCAGAACTTACTTCGAGCCATCATAAAATATTCAAACCATAGCTGATTGAAATATTCGCTTTCTGATTCTTTTCGCTTGCCATCAAACAGAAGTTTTTTCGGAAGTGCTGTTTTAGTTTGAAATTTTGCCATTGGTCGTGTACTGCTCAATGTATGTCTTCCATCCCCTGTCATTATTCTTCTCTGCCTTGTGTTAATGTTTGATCCATCACACTTCAGAGCTGGAGTAGGGAGCCAGTATGGAGAGAAAGGAAGGAAACATGTATTTAACTGAGTTAGTTATAAACATTCAGCTGCTAACAGCGTAACGAAGATAGCTAAAACCCAATTTTTTTTGTGTATTGGGCTGAATTTCATATTTCGGTTAGCCTACTTCTAGAAGTTTGTAGGGATTTTTTAATTAATAATGTAGCTGTTCCTGTGAGATTTTAATTAGAGTAATGGTTATAAAATGTGCAGTAAAAGAGCATCGAGTTCCTCTTGGGACTGAAAACTGTATTTTCATGTTATTTTCTACTGGTTTCTAACCTTTATTATTATTCATAATGCTGTTGTAGCAGCATATAAAAGTCTGTTTCATGACAAAGGTTTTAATTCCTTTTTTTCAGCGGTTGATACATTTCACATTAATGACTTCCAGGATGGTGATGTAATCTAATTTTTTATTTTACATCAACCTCTGTAATTTCAAAGTTTCATAGAAATTTCTTAACTTTCTCCTGCTCCAGTTGCAGAAATTGGAGAGGCTTTCTCTGTTTTTAACATTTTTGAGACTTTTTTACACATATTTAAGCATTACAAAATTCTTAATGCTTTATCATGTGAATGGTCTGATCAGATTACTAAATTACTGTGACTGTTTTGTCAGATTGCACTGGTTTGGAGCAGAGCACTGAGACAGGATCTGCTTTAATAAAGCACCACTTGATATATATAATGCCCAATGACTGCAGATATACTCAGAATATTTTAGCTGTTCACAGCTGACGTAAATGCTTTCACCTACTTAAAATCAAGCAGATTTCTGACTGTGGATCTGCTACTTTATCACTGTATAGGTAGGGGTTATAGTTTATGCATTACTGTTTACAAGACAAAGGAGCATTAGTACCTTAACTCTTCAGGCATATATTTCAGAGTTTATATACACTAACCTGTCCCAGCACTGGAACTAAGTAAGGAGAGTAAATAAGTTTCTCTATTTGGTTATTATATTGTTGTTGATTCAAAAACTACATTTGTACAGAATTGTGTATAGCCTTCGTTTTTGGCTATGTTATATACTGAGTGAATCCTGTTGCTTGTTTGCAGGAAGTGGCTGTTTTTGTCTTTGATAAGAAGCTGATAGACAAGTACCAAAAATTTGAAAAAGATCAGATTATTGATTCTTTAAAACGAGGTGTTCAACAGCTAACGAGGCTTCGACACCCTCGACTGCTAACTGTTCAACATCCATTAGAAGAATCCAGGTAAGCTGGAGTAGAATTGAGAACAGATGTTTTTAATCATTGTTTTGGCATTGGATGTAAACTAGCTGACATTCAACACATGCATCTGATGAGATTCAAGTTTACTGTATTTAATTCATAAGAGAATGGTATTCACCACCCCCAGATTTCCCCCCCTCCTTCACACAGAATGCAGTTCTGGTGTGAATCTAATTAATAATCAATTGCTTGATCTTAGTCTAGTTGCAGCTCTAAGGCTACACATGACCCTTACAGCATGAAAATTTGGTAGTTAATTAATTTTGCTTTTAAATGACTCAAATTTTGTTTTCTTTCAAGAAGGTATTTATACATTTGTTCCATGTGTGAGATGTATTTTATGATTAGGGATTTTTGGTGCGTTGTAAGTGTTGTAACTACATATGTGTTGAAAAGGTCCTCAAATGCCAATCAAGGGAGACAGAATTCAGCAGTTCTTCTGGTGCTTATTTGATTTATGGAAGGTTGGTCACCAGGCACAGGAACTGGTTAGTTGTACAGACTTATTGTTCAGCCACAGTGATAACAGCACACTAAAATCTAACAAAGAAAATCAAGGTTTCTTGTTAAAATAGGAGGCTGATCCTGATACTACCAAGTAAGATCATGAGGTTTTTAGGGTTTTTTTCCCCCCAAAATAGGAAGGGGGTTGGACTAGATGGTTTCCAGAAATGCTTTCTAACCCCAACCATTCTGTGATCCTAAATAGTACCCTAATAAAGATTCATTTTATAATGTCCCTCCTTTCTGTCTGTTATCTTGAATTTTCCAAACGGCTTCTAGGAGCTGAGAATACTGCAGGAACGCTCTTCATCTTTGCAATGCCTGCTTTGGGACAGGTTTATTGGATTAAGTTGCACTTGCATAGTCATACCTATCTTTTGTCCAGTATTAAACACGTTTCACATTAACAGGGGCTCAGAGCTGTCACTGCACCTATGGTTCAGTATGTCCCCTACAAAGGCCTGAAGAAGATAATGTAGGTAGTTGAAGAGAGCTCTCAGTACTCTACAACAGTAAAAAAACTATTACATGCTAAACGGCCTAGGCTCATCTCAAGTTGTAGTGTGCGCAAGTGAATCCCAGAGTATATCTCTGGCTTCTTCCTAAAATTGTCACAGTTTTCCAGTTGGCTCAGCAACTTTTCCCCTGAACTTTGCCCTTCAGAAGAAAAGACTGAGATTCATACCTTGGAGTTTTAAGAAAGCTTTGGTGGTGTGCTTGTGAAGCCTTTTGAGTAAACTTAATAGTCTAGTTACATCAGAGTTCTTGTTTGGGAGTTTTTGGTAATGCCTTATGCTTTGCTTCAGCTGTTTTTCTTTCCATACTCAGCACACTCAGCTGCTGGTAGGAAAACCAGAAGCACAAAACCTGTACAGTTGCTCGCTGTGCCAGAAACCGATATAAAAGGTTTTGGAGGAGATTAATAAAAGACAGGTTTATGTAGAATATTTGTGTGAGTAACCTTGTGCAAACATGCTGTCCAGATTGCTTTAGAATTTTAGGTCTTTCCAGAGTGCTTGTTCTTGAAGAAATCTGTTGTGGGCTTCTGGCTAGACCGTACCTGGTCTTTTTTTTTCTCTTTTTTTCTTTTTTTTTTGTGTTTCCCCAAAATAACATACTATTGTAATGAACTACTTGCAGGTCACCCATTATGCCTCCTTTATGAGGCAAATGGATACTTGATGTACCTGGAGAGCTGAAGTAGATATGGAAAGAAAGGCCATGCCTTTCTGACCCCAGTGTGTAGGTAGTTTTTCCACTATTAATCGAATGTCTCTGCTACAAATTATTGGTATCCAACATATAGAGATATAAAACATATAATGGTGTGTACCTCTTTACATGCATTTATAGAATGAGTAACTCCTTATTTATACTAAATACTTAACATGAATATATTTATTTACAAATAGTCTTGAATTCCCTCAATAACACTGGAAAGCAATATTAATTTATATTTAACTTGTTATTGAAGAAAACGATAAAAAAACCCAAATTCAAAGTAAACTCATAATATTATTGCTACCTGTTAAAAATAGTAGTAGTGTGAATTGTCCCTGATAATTTACTAGACATTGCATTTGTTACATTGTTTCCCTGTAAGAAGCATATGCATTTTTGGCCATCACTTTTATTTTTAAAGTGTTTTATTATTCTTGAATTTTATTTTGATGTTATTCAGGAAACTGTTAAAGCAGGTGATGGCAGACATCAGCTTCTGCAATAGTCTGCTACTTTAATTGGATTTACCACATCCTTCTGATAATGTGGTTTGGGCCCTTTTTTCATTAGCTCCTAAAGTAAAAAATAAACAGCCATCTTTTTATTCCCTCAAAACAACAGTAATCAGAGCATTTTTGTTACTGAAACTACTGAATAATTGTTCCTTAGGCATTGTCTGTCATCTGTGCCTTAACCATAACTAAATGGATAAGCTCTGTGGTAAAGCTGAAGTTAGACTGGAAATAAAGGACTTTGTCTTTCTGTGTTCTGATTTTTCCTTGTGATTATAACAGAAACAAGTTTTGTAGCCCATGTCATATTAATAGAAATGTGAAAGGTATGTCATTAATAAAATGGTAGGGAGGAAACCAAGCAAACAGTTCTGTCAAGTTGGCTGACCCTTAGGATTCAATGTGTTTTACTTTTCAGTTGCTTTTGCTTCAGAGAGTCAGTGGATAAAACTAAAATCTAGATGAACAGTAAGAGGTTTGCATGTTTCAGCGGCCTTATTTTGCTTCAAAGGTCAAGCTTGTTAATTATTGAAATACTTAAAATATAGATTCATCCCGAGGCATTGTGTCTTCTGATGTTTTTATGGAATGAACAAAAAGTTAGGCTCTGCCTTCTTGCCTTTAACTTTATATTCTTCTTGTTACTGTTACTCGGTTTCTGCTTTCTGTGTTCATACTGATGCAGTATTTAGTGTTCTCGTGAATTAATCATCCGTAAAGCAGGTATGTCTGCTACCATCCGTGTAATGCTTTCTCAAAAAAACCCTTTAGAACAATTAAGTAGTGAATTGCAATGGCTGTCCAGGGCCTCCACCGCTGTGCAGACCAGTGTGAAGAATGTGGACGTAAAGAATGACTCTGTCTGTGCTGCATGACGTTTGTGAAATTGAGACATATGTTGGTTTCCGGACCAATTTTGAAATTTTAAATTTTGAAGCAAAGTGTTACAACCAGTCCGATTTATGTGTGGAAGTTTGCTTCATTTGTGCTTTTCAAACACAATTAACGTAAAAATGCATAACAAGACCATTAGCTTTTCATGAAGGAAAAAACCAATAAAATAATTTAGAAAAGTCACTTTATATGTAAACTGCAGTTCGTGTAAGAAACGTATTTGTGTTTGCAGCTTTCGTTCTCTGTCATTTGGCAAAGTAAAAGAATATGCAGGTGCTCCCTTATATTAATTTAATTTCTGTTCATTCTCTGACCACATTAAGTATTGCTTCAGTCAGGGACATGTTGGTTTTAGGCACAGGTAGAAGCCTGATTTTACAAGTTTTAACAGTAGTAAGAATTATTTGATCAATTTTTCCTGGATCAGGACAAGAAAAGCATTGTTTTTTAAAAAAAAATAATTTATGAAGCATTGTGTGAATCATTAGTCATATATGTGAATGTTAGAAAGTAAAATACCTTAATTCTAGTACTTTTTTTAACTTCAGACATTCATGTATTTCTTTCTCTTTAGTATAAATATTATAAGAATTCGAAACCTGAGATATAACACAGCTTTTGGTAGCACCGAGTCCTTTGGTAATGTGTAATATGATGTTTGTATGGTTCTTTATTTGCAGTCACGAGATATATTACATTTACGTACAAGAAATTTTTTAATGCATTTCCTATACAGGGATTGCTTGGCATTTTGTACAGAACCAGTCTGTGCAAGTTTAGCTAATGTTCTTGGCAGCTGGGACAACCTACCTTCTCCTTTGCCATCAGACATTAAAGAATACAAACTTTATGATGTGGAGACAAAATATGGTTTGCTTCAGGTATGATACAGGTTGTCTTTATAATTTTCTTCTGCTTTTAGTATTAATGATTTTTATTTTCCATGAAGTCTGTAAAGTGCCAAAGTTTTGTCTGCCAGTAGTAAATCAAATAATTGTGAGGTGAGAGATAATAGCTCCCTGATCACTCTAAGTGTAAGAGAGGATAAACACTGGAGACTGTAAGTTGCTATTTTATTTTTGCTTGTTCTGACATGTAAAATAGAAAATTAAGGTAATTTTTATTTTCCATGTAAATGTCTATGCTACAGCTGTCTCTCCCATATGTGAATCTTCATTATGTTCTGTGGAGAACCAGTAGCTCCCAGGTTTTGTTTGGTGAATATGTTGATCAACTTTGTAAAGCATTTTTGTTCTTCTGAGATCATATTGTGGCCTGAGGGGAGAGGAGGGATTGCACCACCACCCTTATGCTGTGGTAGTTAATTGACATTGGTAATCTCACCTGCTGATTACCCATCTGTGTTTAATTTCCTTCGTAGATAATTTTTAAGGCATAGACTGATACAGTAATGAGAAATTGTTTCTTGTTTAGCTTAGGAATTTAACTGTGAGAACAGAATTTTTGTAAATGTCTTATAGGGTATTTGGGAAAATATTTAACCGGAAGTAATGGTCTTTTATTAACAGGTTTCTGAAGGTTTGTCATTTTTGCATAGCAGTGTCAAAATGGTCCATGGAAATATTACTCCTGAAAATATAATTTTGAATAAGAGTGGAGCATGGAAAATTATGGGCTTTGATTTTTGTATCCAATCAACCAATCCATCTGAACAGGAGGTAATAATCTTTATATTTATCATCACTCAATTTCAAATTCAGATCTTTGTCTGAAACCGGTTTCATGATCTTGTGTTCCAGTATAGAATCATTTATTTAATAGTCACCTCTGTATTAGTTGCTACCTCCTAAATGAATTTCCGTCATAGATCATGTTTCCCCATTACAGCAGTGCTTTGATTTTAAATTACACTTCCCATCTCTAATACTCAGACATAACTGCATCAGCTAATCACTCTGAGCTACAGACATTCTTAACAGTTTTGCCTTACTCTGTTTCTCTTTGATTCATAATAGAATTTGAGTGGCTTAATTATTTTTTGCTGCTCGAGTTTCTTATTGAAAATGGTCTTTAAAAATCCTTGATAAATGTACTTTGTTTTACTTCTCTTGCTTCTCTTGTAGCCAAAGTTCCCTTGTAAGGAATGGGATCCAAACTTGCCATCGTTGTGTCTTCCAAATCCTGAGTACCTGGCACCAGAATATATTCTCTCTGTGAGCTGTGAGACAGCCAGTGATATGTACTCCCTGGGGGCTGTTATGTATGCAGTGTTTAATAAAGGGAAACCAATTTTTGAGGTCAACAAGCAAGATATTTATAAAAGCTTTAGTAGACAGCTGGACCAGGTACTTGTTCTATTTATGACTATTGTCTGTTGATTTCCGTATTTGAAAAGTCGTTGTTGTAAAATAGATTTAAATATTGGGAACACTATCAGTGCTCCAGCATAAACCATCTGATAATGGTATCTTAATCTTGCATACTGTTGTTATAACAAGAAAATAATCCTAGCAAAGAATGGGAAATAAAAGTATGTCTGGAGGAGGTTACATGTACCAGCTTTATAAACTACAAATTGCATTTTTCACCTGATTTCTCTGTAAACCTGTTGAATGCTGGCCTGGGGAAATACTGCTTACCTATTGGGGTGAACAGTATGAAACACATGGCAGTGAAATAGCTGTGCAGGACCTTTGGAAACGGCTGGGTTTACAGTGATTTTTTTGATCAGGTGACATGGCAGCTGGTATCCACTTAGCTGTCACTATTTCGCATTCTTTGTAGTCTGAGTATGAACAGAAGACAGTGTCACAGTTAATTGGATCAGCTGACATAAAAGTCGGTTCACATGCAGGTTTCCTTTGTTGTAGCTTCCTTGGCTGTCCGTTGCCATAGCTGTAGGAGCTGTGTTTTCGCGTGTGTAGACAACACCTCAGATAAATGACATTTGTCTGTTTAAAAATGTCATCTTTGTATTCTCTGAGAACATTAACTATGATGGGAAGTTGAAAAAAGAGGGATGGAACCTAAAACAGTCTGGAAAACAGCTAGGAAACAGAGAAGACGATGGGGAATCAGAAACAAATGGATTATAAAGAGGGAGAAGGGAGGAATATCAAAAGTGTAGATAGAGAAACCATCAAGAGAACCAAGTATAGGCCTGCTGTGTATTGGAAATAGTTACACGCAGGGTTTTGTGACTTCATGGTGTATGTGCTTGAATTCCTCACACAGCTGAGCCGTTTGAGCTCCAGTACTCTTCAGAGCATACCCGAGGAGGTGCGCGAGCACGTAAAGCTACTCCTGAATGTAGCTCCGGCAGTCAGACCAGATGCAGATCAAATGACTAAGGTCAGTCCGTGGAAAATACAGTAGCCATGGGGAAGAGAGAAATGAGTGTTTGATTTGTAGAGCTATTTTAAAGTGTTTTCTGTTAAGTTGAAATGTTACATATTTTTTAACCATTTGGAAGTAATGTTGATGCTAAAAGTTGTCCTTATGCTGACATTTATTTATACGGAAAAAGTGGGTGCCTAGACAGAATTTGGTAAAAATATTCGATTCGACACTGTTTTATTCTCTTCCATACAGTTGGAAGCTTTTCTATGCTATGCTTTTATACAATTCAGTCTTTCAAATTATATTGGAAGGATTTGAAAGTGAGAAAATGATGAAGAGCAGTAAATGTAAGGATTAACTTCTGGCTTATGATTTTTGATGTATTCCTAAATATGCAGAAGAATAAAGTATATTCAGAAATTATTTGCCATAACAAAGCAAAATGTAATTGCAAGTAGGATACTGAAAGTTTTAATTTGGCAAAGTGTTGCTCCATTTTCCTATCTCAAAGTAGAACTTAAAGCGTGGTTATGCTTTCAGGTTCCTGCTTATAGATTTGCTTTACTAAACAATTTTACGCTTTCCCTGTGTTGTACAAAGATGATACACAGAGACAGAAATCAATGTTTTAACTGTTGGAAGAAATAGTGAGTGAAGAAGGGAGAGGGAGCAGGTAATGATTTTGTCCAGCTGCATGCTGAAAGATGGGAAGTGAGGGAATTGGCAAATATTTCTCAGGTATCAGCTTGATCGTGTGAAGGACCACAACAAACAAATCTGTACGTGGTTGTGTTAGGCAGCATGGTTTTATAAAGATGTTAAGTCTCTTTTACCACAGCTACTCCACACTGAATCGTAGGGTAGAGATATTAGAGCTTCTGGGGTTTCCTGGAGTTTCCAGGGGTGGTAGCCATATCTGGATGACCTAGTAGGTAATCCTTTGTTGTAATATTAAATAGCAGAATTATTCCTGGGAGAAATTTTAATCAAAGTTTTTATTTTTCATTATATTTCTTTTGTAGACAGCTTATTGTAGATGAAATAATGTTTTAACTTAGATACACAAAGCATGCATGAGTTTTTGAAAAATGCTAGGAAAATTCTGTCTTAATAATCAGCTTGTATCTGAATATTAATACTACTTGGGATGTACAAATTTAATTTTCTAATTGTTAGTTGCAGACATGTCGTTGTAAGGTTTACTGTAGTGCCTTGAAAAGGTAATTATTATTGGAATTATTATCTTGAAAAGATTATTTTATTTTGGAATTATTGTAGCAGTATCAGTGTTGTCCCCCTCCAGATCACAACCTTTTAATCTTATTTTTAGATACCATTCTTTGATGATGTGGGAGCAATGACGCTTCAGTATTTTGATTCATTATTTCAACGGGATAACCTGCAGAAATCACAGTTTTTTAAAGGACTACCAAAAGTTCTGCCAAAACTACCTAAGGTATGTGTGAATGATGTCCTGAAATAGCAAGTTTGAAAGTATATGAACATCTGTTAGCATTTTGACTCTAGGAATGCTGGACTTTCTGTAGCACTGTACCATGATGGACTGCCATGAGACTGTCAGAATAGAGTAGAAGGAAATGAAGGGAGATTAGAGCATATTTATTGTGGAAGTATTCCTCAGCAGTCAACAATACTTTAAATGGAAAATGGCAAATAAACCACGTATGGACCCATCATTTTTGTGTCTTGTAGTTCATCCCAGTTTGAACGGGAGGTGTCTTCTCTCCGCTCACGGGCCTTGCCCTGTGTTTCCAGATGCCATCATAACTCTTTGAAGACATTTTGCCACTTTTTCTCCTGAGATTGCTTCAAGTTTTTTCCTAGCAAGGCAGTACTTAAATGATGAACGGTGCAGAGCCTCCTTCCCTCAGCAGACTGAGTGCTTTCTTGTGCTGGCAGTGCTCAGAAATCTCAAAGGCAAATGCCTGGCATTACATATTTCTCCTGTGTAGTGTTAAACACTGTGTCTAGACTGGCTCCTTTTCCTTTTGTGGTACATCTTAATTTATGTAAGCCATAATGCCTGTGTGATAGAAAAACAATATTAGTTTAATACATAATACAAAAACTGAGCTTCTCAACCAATGCATTAAATTTCTTTATTTTTAATTCTGTTTTGCACTACACAGTGCAACATTCAGGCTCCATATTTAATACTCTGTTCTTTTTTTTAAATAGTAATTTTTTCCTTTGATCAGAAGTGGTTGCTGCTTTGAATTTACAAATAGATGGCATGTATTTCACCTAACTCTAGACAGCCACTGATTGCCCTAAAGATGATTAGGTCATTCTTTTATTTTTTTTTTCGGTCTTGAAAGTATATTTTATGAGGGAAGTGACTGTGTCCTTGAACCACATAGTTCTGTTTATTGACTTCAAAAGCATTTAAGGATGTCTAACTCTACGGTAGACATCCACAGTTTAAATAGCTGTTTCATCAGCAGAGTCCTATTTAGGGGATGTACCTGGAGTTTTACAGGGAAGCATAGTAGGATTATGTGTTTGTTCAGTGAATGATGGGGTGCAGAAAAAAATTAATATTTTGGGGGGGGGTGTATAGGATCCTTTCAAGGATCTTGTTAGGGTTTTTTTAAAGAAAGCATACAGAGTAAGGTTTTCATAACTCATGGGGGTGGCTGAAAGTCCTATTTCCTGTGCAGTTAATTGATTTTTGTTGACCCTCGCAATTGTTAACGTCTTCATTTATGTTTTGAGTGCAAACACAGAAAAGTAAGCAAAGTAGCACAGTGTAAATTAGCTACAGTGTACTGTGCCAATAAGAGATCAAAACTGAACATTGTCTGCCTGGTTTTTTGTAAATATCAGGCTAATACAAAAGCTGCTGAACTGCCACAATGGTAGCTTACTGCAGTGCAGTACATGATTCATACTTGGGTGTTCTTTTTCTTTTAGCGTGTTATAATTCAGCGAATTTTGCCTTGCTTGACCTCTGAATTTGTGAATCCTGATATGGTACCCTTTGTCTTGCCTAACGTGCTCTTAATTGCTGAGGAATGCACCAAAGAAGAATATGTCAAGCTCATTCTGCCTGATCTTGGTCCTGTTTTCAAGCAGCAAGAACCAATCCAGGTATGTTAATATTATTCATGTTACAATTTTTCTCTTTGGTTTTTTTTTTTTTTTCCTCTGAGAAAATGACTAATTGTTCTATTTCCCTTTTCCAGCTTCACTCACATTGCCCAGCCTGCTCTGTAGTTGTCCAGACAGTCACTCTTGATTCATACAAAATAGATTTTTTCCAGGAAATTCACAAAGCTTCTACCTCTGCTTTTTTTAGACAAGTTTTCTGAGGGTATATTTGCATTTATAGATGAGATGAGATGAGATCTACAAAAAAGAAAAAGTTTAATTAACCGCTTGGTTTTGGTTGATTGTAGAAGATACAGTTATAAGCATTTTAACACTTACCTGGCCAATCTGAGCAGGGTTGCACAGTACAGTGTTTGCATGTATTCTACCAGTAGATGCACCTGGGGTCTTTTGGTTTGTTCTTTTTCTTCATTGTCAGATTGCTGACATTTGGATCATGGGGTGGAAAAACTGTAATTTTGACATTCTCTTTTAAGAGCTATTTATTCATGATGATAAGAGTAGTATTTATTCGAGGACTTTGCAAAAATTTATGAGATTTGTTTAACTTTATTTGACAACTGTAATGTGTAAGTAAAATACTCTGTTTTCACTGCTGTTTAAATGTGTGAAAGTAGTAAGACATAATCATTACGGTAAAGGAGCAAAAATTTACACCCTTTTGTCATCACCTCGTGCATGATGATTCCTGAAAAATCTGTCGCAAAGCGAGGCACTGTGCCTGCACAGATGAGAGACAGGTATGCATTCCTTCTAGCTCACTCCTGTATGCCATGATTTCTGTGCAGAGCACTTGAAGGGCAAGATAAACATAGGAATGAACAAGCAGACCTTTTATTTCTGGGTTTCAGAAAACCGGACCAGAGAACTGTACTGAGATGGGGGGGAAGGGCACAACTGTGTAACTGAGAATACCTCAGGAAATTTGAACTACTTCATGCTGGTTGTGCTTGGTACGCTGGAGCTTTATGTTAGCTTTGTTGTCTTGAAAAAAGTAAATGTTTAATCAATCTAAAGCCAGTGAATATCTCATTTGTGCTGTGTCATGCTAAAAGGTAACACCGTGTTTTGCTGCCTTTAACATTAGATAAGTGACACAATCCTCGCTGCAAAAGTTACATCTGGAGTGTAATGGGCACCCAAGCTGGTTTATGTCTTGAGAAATGAGGGAAGCAAAGTACAAACTTGAAGTCAGGTCATACAGACAGAACTTGGCAAAGTTTTTCTCTGACTGTCGAGGCGCTGTTAAATTCTTACGCTGATACTTTTAATGCAAAGTGCTACATGGCTTATTCAGCTGTTATTTCTGTGGTCTTTTTAATATGGCAAAGTTTAAGTAATCTAGGTCATGTTTTCAAAGTTAATATATCAGGAACTCTGGAAAAAAATGCAAAGCTTCAGAGTGCCAGAGGATAGAATTCTAGCTCTGACTGTCGTCGTACAAGGCAGAAATGTGTAGTTGCTATGTGTTTGTAACTCCTGGAGAGGGGCAGGCAGGGAAGATGCCAGTGTTTCTTCCAAACACTCTTTCAAGATGTTACAGATTTGATGGGGGGCCTGTTTCTTGACTTTCATAGAAAATCTGAATTAGGAAATGAACGCATCATAGGGAAGCTGCTCTAATTCAATATGAAGAAATTGTTAGCTAGTGTTCACAGTGTCTTTTGGTGAGGGAATTCATAATATGGAAATGGAGTGTTTAGGTAACCTTACTCTTGGGGTTAGTGTGGAGTAACGTGCAGTAAGTTAGC
Source organism: Dasyornis broadbenti (assembly GCA_013397935.1). Taxonomy (NCBI): domain Eukaryota; kingdom Metazoa; phylum Chordata; class Aves; order Passeriformes; family Dasyornithidae; genus Dasyornis; species Dasyornis broadbenti. Next base: position 2,021,156 of record VZRN01002121.1, read on the forward strand.
ACCTCAGCTTATTCTCGCATAGATTCCCAGACAAACCCTTAATTTGTATCTACAGGATTCCACAGAGAGTTAGCATAGGATGTGCAGTAAATTCATTTTCTGATTCACTACACCAAAGCGTACCCTGACAAGTACTGGGCTCTGCACTAATGAATGAAGCATTATTACTTAGAGTGCAACTGCTGTTAATTGCTTATTAGATGATATGTGTAAATCTGTGACTGTACCATCTTTGTTTTTACCTAAATAGATAAAAAGTATCAAATATTATCCTAGAAGCTTAAAAGAAAAGGTGTTCTTTGGAACAGTGTGAACTGTGTTGTAGTTAAACACAGTAGAACGAGAAAGATCAGAAATTATTCAGCTTTATCTTGGTTAAAAAGAGTTGGCAGCCGGTGTCAAGAGCTGAACTGCTCCTGTGAAATACAAATTGCTAGATGGTACTTGGTTCTTACTTTAAAGGAGATTTTCTAGTTGTTAAGTAACAGGTTTCATTGGCGTCCATTTCAGATTTGCAAAAACAATAAAACGATATTTCTCCAAAGCTATAGATTTAACCAACATGGAACCTGTAATTCCACAATATTATGGGTTGTTAAAGAAGAACAGGTGTTAAGGGCACGTGTAGGCTTCAAAAACATCAAGTTTAAGGCAATCAAAGATTTTGTATTGAAAAAAACCATAAAATCTAGCTTTAAAACTGATCTCATCCATCTCATCCTGATTGTCCCAAATATAGGGATATTGCCCCAGAATCAATATTCATGGAATGAATGAATGAATGAATGAGTGAATGAATGATTTTGTGTGTGTGTTCAGTTTGGGAAATTATAAATGTCCAGTAAGAAAACACATATTAGCTGCAGTATAAAAATCTATTTTCCTTCTCTGTAAAGGAAAACAAATAAAGTGGGAAAATTTGTAATGTGGTCTTGGTACATTGCTGTTTCTATCTACACTTTGATGCTTCTTTTTATTTGAAACACAAGCACTGATGGCTGTGTATTTTTAGACAAAAATTTAAGTCTTCCTATAAAATACCTGGCTTTTTGTTATTAATGTGGTACTTTTCATCATGATTTATCTGTCTAGTTTAACCTATTCTCTAAAAGGAGTCCTGACATCAATGGATGCTCCGTGTCCCCTCTAGCACCCGTCTGAGCTGAAATATGAATCTCACAGGGCTCTGCATTTGACACTGAGCTGGCTGAGTGACTTAGAATAGCTGTAATACTCTTTTCATTACGTCCTTATTTTGAGTTTAGACACATGGAACACAGCTTGTATAGGTGGAGTTGTGATCGAGTGCCTTGAGGACAGAATTGGAGTGATGGTTTTTTGGAAGTTTAGCTTTTTCAACAGTGATGCATGTATAAAGGTTTTCTATGGGTGTATTTTAACAAAAGACCTAAATAGAAACAAGAATTATTTACAAGTTCTTGTAAATAGAAACAAGAACTCCTTACTGAGCCATTATGATTTGTTATTTCAGAAGGGTCAGTCTAGAACATGCTTATTTTGTTTGATTTGTATTTGCTCTTTTTGAAATGCAATAACATGTCAAAGTGTTTTTTGTCTTCCATGCCTTCAGGCAAGCAACATGGTAAGTGACCACATTTACTGAGTTATAAGAAAACTTCTGAAGTTTTTTTTATATGATACAACACATTTTAAATTGTAAATACATGCTTTGCAGTTAATACTTTTGGCTTCTGAATTGTCCTTCTTTTAATAGATACTGCTAATCTTCCTGCAAAAAATGGACTTGCTTCTAACCAAAACTCCACCAGATGAAATAAAGAACAGCGTCCTACCAATGGTTTATAGAGCCTTGGAAGCACCTTCAATTCAGATCCAGGTATAGTAGCTGCAGCCTTTATTTAAAACTTTTTTTTCCCCCTCTTTCAGCTGATATGCCGACTTTTTGTATACTCATGTGTTTGTTTACGTGAAAAAAAAAGATGAAGCTGTATAATATGCCTGAATGTTGAAAGAGATGAATGCTTTATTAAAGAATATTTGTTTCTGGTAAAGTAAAGTTTAGTTCCCTTTTTTTCCAGGAGGGTAACTACTTGCCTGTTGTTCTAATGCTCTTAAATTCTTACTAGCCACCATAGCAGAAAGTAGAATATGCATTTGTATTTCATTTCTATTTCACTGCTGTGCAGCAGAAACTGTGCAGGCATGCATGCTCTTCCCAGGCAGTGAGAGGTGGCTTATTCTGAGCTCCTGCTGGTAAGAACATCTGTGCTGACAGTTTCCTCAGGAGACCTGATGTGCTGTAGAATCACATTAATATCCCTTCTGGTGACATTTTTACATATCCGTCTTTTGTTTTTTTCTCTTACCTTTCTAAGGTTCTTCTGGGGATTTTTGTAATCGTTCAACTGGAATTAACTTCCAGTTACCCAAAAACATTCAGGAGTGGGAGATAAAGAAATGAAATATTTCTCAAAGGCGGTTTTGGATAATCAGATGTGACTTCTGCCTTTGCAAAGCCTTTTTAATATTAGGGAGAAAGGTTTTTGTTTCTAAGTACCTGACATGAGTTTTTTTCTGCATCAGTGCTTTGGTTACTGAGGTGTTTACTTGTAACATATATTTAGTATTACTGTCTCTTAGTTTTGTGATTTGGGCTGAAATTGTGTGTTTACTTTTTCTCTGTTGCTAAAGTATGGTTGATGTTGACATCATCTTTTATCTTTCAGTCCGTCATTGTACTGCAGTATTATTGATAGTACTCATTCAAATTTTCTTGATTTATGTAGGAGATTGGTAGTTTGGTGTAGTAAAAGCTGGGTTTTACGTAAGGGTATCTCATGAAAATACAAGATATTCTTGATGTTCAGATATTTTATTACAAATGTATGAATGCTCTTTTTTCTAAAATCCGTTTTCAAAGGTTCTGTATACAGACCATGATGCTTTGTTATTCTAGCTGTTTTTCAGTCTGATAGATTAAGGTCATCTTAGTTGAACATACTTTCTTAAATATTTCCTTATAAGGAAAGCTTAAGAAGACATTTCAAACTAACTTTGATATCGACTTATATTAGTACTAATTTTATAATAAATATGCATTTTTCTTTTCAGACTTGTGTGGAAACTTTGTTGTTTTTTTTTTTGTAGGAGCTTTGCCTAAACATAATTCCCACGTTTGCCAATTTAATAGATTACCCATCAATGAAAAATTCATTAATTCCAAGAATTAAAAATGCATGTTTGCAAACGTCTTCTCTTGCTGTGAGTATCATAGTAATGTTATCTCTAGTCTGCAGAAAATGTTGTTACCTTTGATTACTTTGGGTCTACCATGTTGTGTCTTTAAAGAAAAGCCCATCAATCTGTTCTGATTTCTTACTGAAATTTTTTTAAATACTTCTTACAAATGCAAAAGCACCATTTACTTCTTTAACAATTTCTAAGCTTGTGAACAACTTCCTGTGTTAATAATACTGTAGAAATTATTGAAGTGGGTTCCATAGTAATATACATTGACAATGTTTGTCATGCAGAAAAGCCAAGGTTTTGTGAGCATAAAAAACAAGTGTTTTTCTTTCATGATACAAAAGCATTTTTTTAAACTTGTCTTGAATTTTTCATATATAAAGGTTTTCTTACAAGTTTTGTAAAGCGGTTTTTTTTGGGGGGTGGGGGGATTTGCTTTTTTTGTTTTGTTTTGTTTTTTGTTTTTTGGGTTCTTTTTCTATATATAAAGAGTTTGTTTAATTCTTACCATATTTCACAGGTCCGGGTAAACTCACTAGTGTGCTTGGGCAAGATTTTGGAGTACTTGGATAAATGGTTTGTGCTTGACGATATTTTACCTTTTCTACAACAAATTCCATCAAAGGAACCTGCAGTGCTCATGGGAATTTTAGGTAACTAATACTTCCAGCTTTCTCTTTTCTGCTTTGATGTTGTAAATCTGCGAGCTTTCTGTATTATCACTGACCAATAAAATGTCTATTAAAAACTTCTACTCAGATACAGTGAGTAAGTGAATCCTAGTTTGGAAATGATGGGCCGAAATCAGTTTTTTATACTCAGGCTCTCCTTTCTTCCAGAATCGTAGTACCATCCTTCACCTTCCTTGTCTTGGTGACAGCTCTGTTCCACTACCACAGAAAGTGAGGAAAGCTGCTGTGTCTTTTATGCTAATATGTTCAGTGTTTGCCACCAGAGCTGGACTGTTTAAGCAGAGGACTCTTCCTGTCAGAAACACTACAGAACGTTTGGGCTTAACACTGGCTCTCTCATGCCTGTCAGGATTCTTTTTTCAGTGATTTTAACACATTGAGGTTGTGCCTGAGTTCTGGTCCTACATGTAACACACCCCAACCTTCTAGGTAACAGTGTTTGTAAACCACCGTCAGAGAGCAGGATGATAGTTAATCCTAGCTCCTTGTAGCGTGCCAGGAGAGAACACATCCTTGGTTAATGCAGCTTGATTTCTCAAGTGGCAGTGTGTCAGTTTGTGGTAACTCACTCGCACATGATCTGCTCCAAGGTGCGTATTCTCAGGTAATTGGCCAGAACAATACATCGAGCAACGCCAGGTTTCATAACCGCAAAGTATGACTTTGGGCATCCTCTTGTTCTGAACTGGAGCAAGGCCTCTTGCTGTTTGTTGTGGATCAGCACTTAGCCTTTATGATTCTCTTGGTCGTGTTTGTCCCTGCTTGCACACAAACGCAGTGATTGTTCAGATGATCGATACATATATGAGTGTGCTGCTTCATCGTTGTTCACATTGTTTACTAAACTTAACAATTTTTGCTGTTTTGATGTTGTATGTTAGGTATTTACAAATGTACATTTACTCACAAGAAGCTGGGAATTACCAAAGAACAGCTTGCAGGAAAAGTATTGCCCCATCTGATTCCTCTTAGTATTGAGAACAATCTTAATCTCAATCAGGTAGGAACGGGACTGTTTTGCATGCTGTCGCTTGACAATTATCAGAGAATTAATTGAAACTGTTGTTATGAAAAAAATCATACATTACTGCATGTCTGTGTCTGCTGTTAAAACAAACAATACCATAACCCTTCCCAGTTTTACTGTATTTGTGTGTTTGAAGGTTGTTATTTTTCAGTGTATTTAACTGATCTGGTGTAACATTTCAAAATTAATACGGTCCCCTTTCAAATATCCTGCAAAAGCAGTTAGCTACTAACACAATAATATTCAAAGAGGATGCTATATTGGTGTGAAATTCTGGGAAAGGGAAAATGGGTTGGTTTGTTTGTTTGAAAATGAATCTGATAGTACTTGTGTGGGGGTTTTGTCTGCATTGCCCCATTTCAGGTTTTTTTTTTAGTGGCCTGTATTTTTCGCTGTTTCAGTATGCACTCTGCTTGTAGTTTGGTATCTAATGCACAATAATGAAGATGGAGTATAAATTATTTTAAAATCTGTCATTTATCTGACATTATATATTGTAGTTTATGAGGCATTACCTGCTAAGTTATACCTGTCTTGATTCCATCTCTGCAAAATCCAAACTTCTTATATATTTCTTTTCCAGTTCAATTCTTTTATTTGTGTTATAAAAGATATGCTCAATAGATTGGAAGCAGAGCATAAAACAAAACTTGAGCAACTTCATGTCATGCAAGAGCAACAGAAGTAAGTGTTAATGTTTGTATTGGAGAAGCAGTCATTTTTTGGCAAATGTTAGAAAACTTTAGCCAGAGCAATAAAAAAATAAGGTAGTTCTAAGTTCAGTAGTTGAGAATTGCCTCAAATGAGCACAGTTGTCAGAAGATTTGCTTCTATGTGCTAAGTTGCTTTCCTGTAGTTGCTGAGAAATAACCATACCAGTGAAGCATTAACACTACAGCCTTTTAGAAGACTGAGAATTTTAAAGTATGTGGCGGTATTTTATGGAGTCTGATATGAAGTGAAATTTTCTGAGACAAAATAACTTTGGATGTCTGAAGTTTGGGTCACCCCGCTCAAAGGGAGCAATGAAGACCATGGGAAATGATTGGGAGACCTTTCCTGTTTCTCATAGGAGCATTTGTCACTTTCCTGAAGGCATTATACAAAAGTGCTGGTGCCCTCATAAAGCAATTTTTTGGTTTTATTTAAATGCAGAAGAATAATGTGCATTGTTAGATTAGTGCTGTGAATGTGATGGCAAAGCTGTCTTTTTGTAATCAACTCTGCACTGTGTAGATCTCTGGACATAGCCAACCAAATGAGTGGGTCTGAAGAGGCAAGATCTGGTACAAGCAATCAGGTGAGCAGCAGCATGTCACTTACACACAGAACGTCGAAATTTTAAATCACTTAGTTGATATTTATGTAGCCTTAAATTGCAGTATTTTAAATAATGAAGGTTTTTTTTCTTTGAACCTAAACAGATTGACAAGGTATTTAATAATGGAACTGACCTTCTAACTAGTGGATCTGATAGTAAAGAGAATGAGATGTCATCAATACAGAGAAAGGTGTGCTTTGCTTTATTTTGTAATTCATTTTTGTCCATCTGTCTGATACAAGGCTGCTAGGATTGCAGAAGAGTCTGTGTCAATATTTAAAGCTTTAGCAGAAAAACGAGCTGCTTTTTCATAGCACACCACCACACACAGCCACATGAGAATGCCCATAAAAAGGGGTTCAAATCGTATCCTTGAATTTCCATGTACTTTCCTTGAAAATACAAAGTAGGCAGCAATTAGGATTATAAATCTGCGGTCATTTCCTTTCTCCTTAATTATAGATTTAAATGAAGCTAAAACATCACCACTGGATTTAGGTAGGAAAAGCAAAATAGGGATCCTTATGATAAAATGACAAAGAGAAATGAAGATAAAATGTAGAATTTAAAGTAGTAGCAGAGACTAATTTTCACTGTGCCTTTCAAAGTTAAGTGAAAACAGTCAGTAGGGGGTTAAATACAAGAAGCAGAGGGAAAACATAGCATAACATAGAATATAAGCAGTAATAGAGTAAACAGAAGCTTTAACTATTGTAAAATTCTTTTCATATTAGTAATTATGGAAATGGCTCCCCAGAATCTATCTATTTTATCATTTCTATTTCTAGGTATCTGAAGCCTCTCACTAGTTTTAGCCTAAGGGGGAATGATTTGATTATTTTATCCTTCATTAATAACCAAAGCAGAGTTAAAAATCCTCAAAAGACTGTTGAGCAGTTCTAAAATGAAATTCCCTTTTCAACTCCATGGTCGATTGCATTTCTGTATCAAGTTAGTAACCATATAAATACAAAAACTGTGAAGAACACTTTTTCTTATGCCCAAAATTAAAGAAACAAAGCTAAAGTGGTTTTGTTGATATATCCCTTTTATTTGAGATCTGCCCAAATTTCTCATTATGCTACTTTTCATATTGTATTTATTTAAGTACTTTCTAGCAATATGGTAAATGTTATAATACATTTGCATTTATTGGCTTTCTCTTTTGTGTAAATAATTGCATTGTTTACCACTTACTGTTGAAAGGACAGTGTTATTATGAAAGAAAAATATGAATGTAAGAATAACCATTTTGTGCGACTTACTGTCAGTACTTTCCCTTTTAAAGGCCTCACTTACACTGGAAGAGAAGCAAAAGTTAGCTAAAGAACAAGAACAGGCACAGAAACTGAAAAGCCAGCAGCCTCTTAAGCCCCAAGCGACGACAGTGACACCTCCAGTGAAGCAGGTGAGACGGAACAAACTGCTGCACTGTTCCCATTGGAGCTCTGATGCTTTCTCAGGGGCTGTATGCATTTAGCATTTTGTCCTCCTGGGAGTCACTTCTTGTTTTCTCTGCTGGTACAGCAGCACAGCTGAGAAAAGCTAAATTAAATTTCCACGTGCCTTCCATTTGCATCATTAGCAATATTCCCCACTTTTTAAATTGCTGGAGTGTCCAAGGGTATCATTATTATCAGAAGGTCATTGTTCTAGGTAAGGAAAAAGGACATATTAAGAAAGGTTTTTCTCTGAAGAGTTTATTAAGTAAATAGATACAGGATTTGTGGATAGGAATGGGGCATTTAAGCAAATAGTCACAGTAGTACTTTGTGTGTAGTTTTAGATATCAAATTAAAGCTGCATAACAATTAGTTCTAAGTAGAAAAGAACAGAAATAATCTAATTTCTCTTGTGTATTATTACATTTCATGCCCCATTCCATGCAGTGAATTCTAATTTCTGAAAAATTAATACCAGGTCTGCAGGGGTAATGAAAAATTACTGTGCTGGAGTGTCTGTACAGGAAAAACATTTAAATGCATTTTATGTGTTTTGCAGACGAAAGACTTGACCGATACCTTGATAGACAATATGTCATCTCTGACTAGCTGTCCTGTCAACCAAGCTCAAGCTGCATCTTCAAACAGCTTCTCTTCTGTTCCTTCTATGGGTGTTGGAATGGGATTTTCATCACCCATTGACAGCACAAAGAGAAATATGACAAACGGACTAAACACAAATATGGGTTTTCAGACTGCTGGATTCAGTATGGGAGCAGGTCTCGCCGCTCAGAATTTCTTCAGTGGTCCAAGTGCAACAGGAGCTACCAAGATGAACATTGTGCCACCTGCCAATATGCCAAATTACAGTCCTATGAATGCTGCATCTGCAGTCTCTCCACTGACACAACAGAACAGACCCCCAGATATGTCTGCTTTAGATAATCTTTTTGGTCCTCAAAAACCCAAAGTTAGCATGAAACAGTTGGCTCAGCAGAAATCAAGCCAGTGGGTTAATCAGTTTGCACCACCTCCAGGGTCCCCAAATGCGAGCAGTGCGGTGTGGGGACCTCAGATGAACATGATAGGACAGCCGGGCTTTGGGATACAGGGTAATCCTTTCTTCTCTCCTCAGAACTTCGCACAACCAGCAAACACGATGACAAACAGCAGCTCAGCTAGTAATGACTTAAAAGATCTTTTTGGGTAAAATGTTTTGTTTCCTTCTCTCAAAGATTGAGGAAATTTGGATCATGGGTAAGCTGATTAACATCTCGTTTTGATTAGTAAAAACATGACTTGGGGAAACTTTCAACCCAGCAAAGTAAAGACGTTTGCACAGGAAAAAAAGGCTGATGTTGCGTTCACCTGGTACTGCAGTGGAATTGTGTAAGTGCAAAGTCATCTTACATGCTAAAGATTGCCTGTCTCTTTACCAACAGGAGAGTGCTGCAGGTAGGATGAGTATATTCAACCGAAAAAGAAGCGTATCGGAATTATTCAGAGGCGTACTCAGTCAACTCCTGTGAAATTTCCTACAAAATTTTGTCTTTTAAATTCAGCAAAAATTCTTAGGGGATAATGACGCTAGTGGATGCAAAGCTGGAGAATTATTCATGCTGCCTGAATTTGTCACAAGCTGTCATTTTGCCCTATGACAGCTTACAAAAAGAAAATTCGTATGCTGGCCCAAAAATTTGGATAGCCAAATTTTACAGAGAGAACTCTAACCAGTAACTGTGGACGAGACTAAGAAGGGAGCACATTGCGACTGTCTTCTCTTACGTAAGATAATGTAATGAAGGTGGCGGTAAACTATAACGAGATTCTTCAAGCATAAGGAGTTGTTCTAAAATTTTGTGCAAGTTTGGGACCGAGTAAGAATGCTGCTTCAAAGGTCATGCTGGTTTACAATCTCTTTTATAATGCCAGATCCTTGTTACAAGCCCCATAGCAAAAGCAGCATACCACTTAAGCAGGACTTAAAAATACATGTGGTGATTTCATCACGTTTACTATATATTCCATTGTTTTGGCTGATACCATACTACTTCTGACTGATGTGTAAAAAGAATAATTGTAGTTATGAAACCTCTCAAAATGAATGTAAATGTAAAATTCACATGTTGACTGCCCCAACTGTGTAACTAAACACACATTGTAGAGTTACACAGGAATATCTTGAATTAATACTTTTTGGCTCAACTGAGAAGATGAAAAAGGATCGCCTTATACAAGTTGCACAGGGTTGTGTGAAAAAGCAGACTGCCATAAATTGCCTTGATTAGAGTGAACTACTTCATTTTAATTTTGTTTTAAATCAAGTCCTTATGAAGGATAGATTGACATGAAGTGATTTCTCAAATATGGATTTGTAAGCTCAGTTATTCCAGATCCTTTTTTATTGTATTACTCTAAATTCAATAAAGGTCTCCAGAAATTCAAATAGTAGTTTCTTCTACTTCCCAGAAGGTGTATGTTCAGCTTGCCCATGATGGAATCTCTGCTCTGTCAGATGCTACTGTTGGGTTTTAACTGTTTTTCCCCAAGAACTTCAAGAGCTTTCTTACCTAATATTTTGAAGACTATAAATGGTTATTTTGAGAAGGAAAGAACTAGTTACCTTTTTTATGGAAAGCCGACCTGCTTTATTTTTCAAAGCCTTTCACTGAAGAAACTCTTCTTTCTTTTGCTGCTTAAGAAACCAAAGGGCCTTATGCTGTAAATATGACTCGTATTTTGTTATATTTCCACAGTTCTAAGCGGTAATAGCATTAAGCGTATTTCTTAAAGAGTCCTTTATGTATTATAGCTGCTGCGTTAGTCCTGTTGTTTTGAAATACCTGGGACCAATGAATTTGTGGTCTAGAAAACAATACCTAACACGTTGTGATGTTTATGTGCTGTTAATATTCACGGTAAGCATTGTAGGTTATGTTAAAATATCCGTGTAAATTGAAGTACAATACTAGAACTGTTGAACTGTTTAAGTTCATTTACAGTTGCTATACTCTCAATCACACTGATGTCTTCTTTTATGTCAACTCTTGAAAGCTGTGTTTTGTTAGGGTAACCTAAGGCAGGACTTCGAAGAATTACTTGAATCTGTATTCCTCTAAATTATTTGGAAAATAAGTTTATATTAAAAACATCATCTCATAGGACTCTATAATTTATTAATATATCTATGGCAAAGGCAGTCTTACAAATGAGTGTCCTGTTCTGGGCTTTCAGTCACTGACCTCTCTGGCCTGGGGGCTTTTCACAACTGAATTTAGTTTAACCTATTGCATAGAAAGCTAAGTGAAAAAAATTGATCAGTTTTCATACACTAGACCTCCTAAACTGTGTGGTTTGGAGTATGTGCTTTTGGCATGGGCTATGTGAGAACATAATGTGTTTTGTAAGAATAGAAAAAAAATCCTACAGGCTCAAATTAAAAGAGGCTCTTTTATGAGGTGGTAATGCAATGGAATAAGGTCTTTATCTTAGACTCAGGCAAAGGGTTTTTTTTTTTTTTTTAAATTTATATATGAGAACATAATTTTGATTTCTCTTGTTTGCTGCAAGTTTCAAAACTACCAGAGTAGAAGAACAACAAAGTAAACTGAAAAGGGTGCTTATGAAAGCTCTAACAAAATTTTCCAGTAATTAAAAAAAAAACAAAAAAAGACAACTGTAGTTAAAATGAGCAAGTCCAATCCCTCTTCCACATGGATGCTTCCTGCTTAGTGTGTCAGGAAACTCCATGTGAAGTTCTCTAATTATTTCTTCTTAACTCGAAGGAAGGAGGACTTGCAAGAGGTAAGTCACCATGGCCATGTGCCACTTGACTCCTGCTACAATAATTTTTCCTTAGGAAGCCTTGTCCAATTGATCTCTCCACTTACAAGTCATCGTTCTGAGGCCCTGCAAGAGGCTGGAAGACTTGTGGTGTGGCCAGAGTGAATTGTTTGAGAGCAGCAATTGTGCTTCACATCCAAGTTGGGTTTTGGGACAGAGGAAGGGGAAGGGACAACGTTACAAAACGTGGCTGTTCCAGGAACCTCCTGTGTCTGAACTTGGGTGGAAAGCAGTGTTCCATCTAGCTTGGCTGAAGCAGAGGGTCTGCACAGTCCTCATGTAAAGTAAAATGGAAAGCACAGGTTTGAAATTGGTACCTGATTAAGAAATTACAAATGCCATCAGTGAAATAGTAACCTGGTAAAAAATAAGTTCTTTACAATGCTTTGAGCAAGACTGTAAATTACACTAAATTTCTGCCCTTCGTATTCAACCTAATTTAAAGGAAAATACACGAAAGCCTGAAGGTTATATCATCACAGCCTCTGTCCTGTGCACCCACTGTGAGCATATCTTCATTCTGCTGTGGAAATGAGAACAGGGTCTGGGCTGAAGTGCCCAGCCCACCTAGTTTACATTCATTTGTAAAGGGGAGATAAAGGGACAGGAGTAAGTTCCTGTTCTTTAAGTGGTTCATCTGTGTTATATTTACTACAAAAGGAGAAGCTGAGTGGAAATAGCTGCACATCTTACATACATCAGTTGTGCTTTGGCTGCTGTGGTGTGTGCTAAATGAACATGACTGCGCCGAGACAGCGGTGCTTTCCCTATTACAGCTCTTGGTTCCATTTGGGTTTAAGAATGAAAGTCTCTGAAGCATCCTCTCAAAACTCAGCCTTAGAAAGCAAACTAATCCTGCTAGAGGGAAGGATTGTATTAAAGAGGCTTGAAAAACCTTCCCTGTTTGGGCTGATGGAGAATCTGAACTGCTGAGTTCCAGATTAGCTTAGAATCCCCTCGTTCTGACTCTTGAGAGGAGTGAAACTGGGAGTGAAATGGCACAGGTGTCACAGGAGGAGGGAAGTGATGTGAATAAGGCACAGAACAGCCCTTGGAACCTGCTTGTGCAGGAGGGCAGCAGTACCAGAGGAGGCTTTTGAAAAGTAAAGGAGTCCACCAGTTATTTGGGAGATGGGGAGAGAAATTTTTCTGGGAACATGGGTAGAACGTCCTGGTTTGTTTTAAATTAGATCCTGTGGTCTCCTCACTGTGAATAAGAAATGTTGTGGGGAAGCTGTGGCCTTACACAGGTGTTGAGTACCCCAAGTAAAAGGCTGAATTTTTGGATGTGTAGGTGCACAACATTTCAAGCCTTATTCTTTAAAACTTTCCTTTTCTGTGAAGTTTTCTCTTTTTAGCAACAACTGTTTCACAGGTATGTGGAACCTTAACAAATACCCTGATGGCCTTTTAAAGTAAGAAAAATGTATGTTGGCTTTTGTATTATAACCCCCGTAGTAATGTTATCTGTGTCTGTAGATAAGTGTGATTATATTGCAGATTATAGGAATTTTTGATTTTTCTGTTCAACTGCACCAAAAAAACAAAGACTGGGTGAGAAGATGGATTTGAATCAAATTCCATAAAGCTTCCCTGCAGGCTAAGAGTTACGTGATACTTGTGTTATCTGTTATAAATATACATACTTAGTCTGCCTACATGTGTGTGACTTGAGCAGAAAAGGAAAGTTTTTAAAACGGAAGTTCATGAACACTGGATCTTGCATTACAATGAAGTTTTTGGACTTTGGAGTGACCTTTGCTTATTGATTAGGGGTTTTTTATTGGGGGTGGGTGGGATATTGCTGATTTGTGCCATTTCCAGGGAAAGAAGCATAGGGAGGGGGAGTACAGAAAAAAAAAAAAAATACCCTGTTGTATATGTAACCCCTTTTTTCAGTTGTTAAGAGATATGCTGCATTTTATATATTCCTTGTGAACTTCTCCTTTGAAATAGCTGTGAGGAAACCTATCTGGAGAATTTCAGATGAGGTAGCTGATTTTCAAGTGAGGATCTGCCTTGTACCTTACTTTCTGTTGGATTTTGACCGCTTTGCAAGGAAATGACGCAAGGCAGTAAAACCTTGGATTCATACACCAAATCCTCTTGCCTTTCAGGCCTCACCTTTGTATCAACATAACAAATAAGCCCCGAAGTTGTACTGTCTGTAAGTTCTCTGAAACAGGTCTAACTGCTGTACAGATTTCTGAGCTGAAGCTGTAAATCAAAATGTGTTATAGTGAACTCAGGCCTTGTGCAAAATACTTAGTACTTGTTTATTTGTCTAATTGTACAGTCTCTGTACTAGTGGCAGTTTTATGTTCCGATTGTAAAACATTAAAATTCTCATGAGATTTATAAAGTGGTATTATCGTTGTGTCAGCCGTGATTCATAGATAGAACTGTCATAGCATGGCATTAGTATATATCTGGTTTATTGGACAGCTCTTCAAAACCAAAATTATTCTTGTATCAACTTTTAGATCAGTTACTTTATGTAAAAGGTACAGTGACAGTTTCAAGAAATTCACATCACTTTGTACTCTGAATTAGATTGCCTGTGGAAATAAATGAACTTTTAATATTTTCATGCTGGAAGATATTTTTATTGAAAATTTTCATTAAATTAACTAATAGTAACTTCTGTAGAAAACTTTTTCCCTGTACGTTTTGTTGGAAATCCATTTTATCCCACATACTTTTGAGTTCATTTCTTAGAGCTTGCTGTCCAGACATTTGTAAAATGTCATCACATATTGCCTTCATGAAATGGATTAAAGTTCTGGGGGAAAATTGCTGTACTAGATGCCTCTAAAATTAGCATTTACTTTTTCTAAGCCCACGCTGAGATTCTGATGACACACAGCGATCTCAGTTTGCATTTTCACAGCTCATTGACCCAGAAACCAGCCCTTTCGCTAAACCTGAGTTTCGAGATACACTGCATTGTCAGGTTAGAGTTTGCCAGCTCTCTGAAGGAATGTAGTTCTCAGCTTTTGGTATGGTATAAATTGTTCGGGTGTGACACCTCTGACATCTGATCTGCTTAGAAGCATCATTGTTGGCCAGAGACGGTGTGGGAGAAGAGGGTAAGAGAACAAAAAGACAGATGAGGTGAAAATGGAAAGGTAGCATCAGGTGGCTTCAGTTCTCTCCTTGTTTTCACTTGCTGAGGATGGCAGGAGCCCCTTTCCTTCCACGGCTGTGTTCATCAGGAGAGCACGGTCTTGTCATACGGCAGCACCCTGCTGAGAAAACGCCTGCCTTAGTTTGCTCAGCAGATCACAGGCCTGATCGGACTGGTGTGTCCTTCACCTCGGTAATGTTCTCCTTGTCTCCATTTCTGGATATTGGTAGGATCCATAACTCCTGCCTGTTTCTTAAGCAAGAAAGTTTCAGGTGCTGAAATCCAGACGTTCTGGGTCGGTTTGTTGCGGCATAAAGTTGACATTTTCATAAACTCTGTCATGAGCTCAGAGAGCCTAAATGTTCAAGCAGAGAAAGCTGGAGATCTTTGCAGTTGGGATTTTTTTGGTTTTTTTTTTTTTTTGCCTGGAATCTTTTGACATTGGCCGCTAATTGTTTGTGTTTCATCACTTAAATACCCCTAGGCCCACCTTTAGATTTGTCACGCACCGGAGCTTTAGGTTAATCTTTTTTATAGCAGCGTTTGTAGAGCTGTGTTACGAGCTGTTGCTCAGTGGATTGGAAAATGGCTCAAAGGGTAGCAAGGTGGATTCTGATTTCCTGTGCCAAACTGATAATGCAAGAATTCAGTTTATACACCTACCCATGCACGAGCCCAAGAGCAGCTAAATAAAGACTAGTTATTCAAGCTTTAAAATAATTTACTAAGTATTCCAGACATAAAATTTAAACTCTAGACTAGAAAAAAAAAAATTTTTATTCCTCTGTAGGACACCTGTCCATGATCTGTACTATTATGGTTCCATTGCAGTTTCTTCCTGCAAATTAAGGCACTTGTGGATGTGGAATGATTGGAAACTTAGAAAAGGTAGAAGTTGAAGACCTACCTATATTTACATACCAATTTTCTAAGGGGTTTTCTTTTTTTCATCCATCATTTTGCTTGTGCCTTAATTATTACTTGGCCTTTTTTCGTGGAATTTCTTAAAACGCTTCACCTTTTGCACAGCATTGGAAAGACTACATTTTACACTCTCCTGCAGTAATTAGCTAGGGATAATCAAAGAAGAGCCTCCATTTGTAACTACATCAATGAAAACATTGTTCTTTCCTGCGAATCGAGGGGTTTGGGAGCTCAAGTTATGCCACAGGCAGCATTTGTTCGTGTCAGTCTCCATGTCTCCTCCCTGCAACCTAATACTTGTAAGAGTAAACAAAACTTTCTGAAGAGTTTGCTTTTCAGCAGGTGACTTTAGAACCAAGCACCACACAGAAGAACAACTGCTTATTTCTGAATAGAAAAATCAAATATTAGAGCAGAGAACTAAAAGAACCTAAAATTGCAATTCCTGCCCTTGCCATGCTGATGAAAAAAACACTTACCTACGGCACCAAAGCTGTAAATAAGTGTTTTAGCCAATGTCACAGCAGTGGCTTCAAAAACTGCAAATAAGAAAAATGCTAATGAGCAATCAGATACATCTGCAATTACAGCAGTGAATTTCATTTGAAAAATACCTCCTAATTTGGCACCAGAGAGGTATTTTGATTTTTTAAGAATTTCTAAAAGTAGCTGTGTCTTACAATGATTGTGACCTACAAAGATTGTATCTTAGAAAATTAAAGCAGGAGAATCAGGAAAAAGTAAAATTACACTAGAATGTAATTTTCATACTTTTGTTGTTAAAAGGGAACTTTAAATGTAGCCCTTCCCCAAAGAGCCTTATGCTACAAACCCAGACTTTACTTGGCTACAAAATAGGAAAAAAACCCAAACTTAAAGCATTTGTAGCACTGCATACCATTTTGGTGCAAGCTGCTCTCAAAGTCTTGATCTGTTCTATAAAACTAGCAACAGAACTAGTTTTTAATGTGGTTTTCTGACTTGATAGATACTAAAAGTAATTTCTGCTATTGGAGTGATTTGAGTATAAAGTACTAATGTATTTTCTTCATTATTCTGTGCAGGAGTAAATTATTATTTATCTGGGGGGTTTTTTTATTATCTGGCAATCAGGAAACTGTTAAAATAGTAGTGTTTCTTTTTGCAGTTTGATTGTCCATGTTGGCTTTATGTTGCCTAAAGAATTCATCACTTGATTCTTACTGATTTACAACCATTACAAGTGAAAGATTTGCAGTGAAATAGCAAAAACCTCTTGCAATATCCTCACTACCACATTTTGCAAACCAGAACCACCCAGCTGAAATTCTTTCCTTTGGCAAACACGATAACTATTTCTTAAGCTAACCAGATCATTAACTGGCTGCTGGGGAGGAAGTGTTTCCTTATTCTGTTCGTGATGTAGATAGTACAAAGCTGCGACTGCAGAGATTAAATAAGCGTGTCTTAAATTATGTATGTCTCTTCACACCTAATTTCCAATTTAACCGAGCTCAATCCCATGTACGGCACTTCCTTTGTCAGAATTTTCCTTTGGACCATGTGCCTGCTGCTCTTCCAGGCCCTGTCTGGTGCAGCCTTTTCTTGCATCTACCTTCTCTTCCATTTTTGCCTGCATCAATGCTGTTTCACGGAAGAGCCCAACTGCTCCTGACAGCTATTGCTGCTGCTGATGGGCAGCTGCTTGAGCTCAGATTTAATCTAGTCTTAACACACTTATTGGAATGCTTCATTTCGTTGTGTTGGTTTTGGTTGGAAATGACTGCTTTGTTAAATTGAATGACTGTGATTAGGAAGTTGAATAAGTCGCTTCTTTTTTCCACTCCGTGTTTCACTGTAGCATTTTCTGGTGAAAGGTAGGTCAGATATTCAGTGTCTGAAATATATATACATAGAGATTAGAGACATTAGAAAGGAACTTTTTTAAACCTGTGTGTTTAAAAAAAACCAACTATTTGACCAAAAGAATTAATGATTAAAAGTACTGGCCTGAACTGTGCATTACTGGTTACCATATCTTTCAAGAAGCTACAGTTGTTTAAGTTCATTTTTCTTCAGTTCTTTTTAATGAATGCGTTGTGAGGGAAGAGAAGGTTTTGCTTTCTGCGTTGCTCAGTTTCTTAATTTTGAAAAACTAGTGGTTTTAATTGAAATAGGACTGATTTCCTTTCCACTCTTTCCAAAGAGCTGCAGGTGGTGCTAGGTGTTTAGTCAGTGCTTTCAGCTGTCCTAGCAATGGGAATATCTTTAAAAGTCTGGCAAATTGTAGGTTTTAATTTTTTAATTTATAGATTGTAAGAGATTTGACATATTTAGCCACTGGCATCTATTAGAAATTAAAATACTGATTTTAAACAAATATTTTGCTTGAAGAAAATAAAATGTTTATTTACCATTTTAAGCTGTGTCTATGTCATAATTTTTAAACAAGAACAGGTTAGATGAAAGGTATTCTGGAGCTTATTTTATTCTACCATAACTAAGCCCTAACTGCAGTTCAATATAAATGCAACTCCCCCTTCGAGTTAACTAGAGCATATGTAGATTTTTCAGCTCTGTTTTTAAGATTAATGTGACTGCTCAATCATTCTTCTCCCTCATTCCTTCACAGCCCTTTGCAACTTCAAACCTGTTGTGCACTTTCAACCCTCGTGTGATCAAAGTGTTAGTAAAATAGCAAAGATAAAGAATTAATGTAAGTTTTATGGTAACCCTTGCCTCACTGGAGGGACCAACTTTGCACTTCAAATGAGGGAAGGGCTGTAGATGGAGATAGCTCTGGTTAGACACTAGAAAATTCATGTAAGGGAGAGCCCCAGGAAGGCAGGTTTTAAAAATTCTGATCTTCATGTAGTAGAGAGTTTTGTTTTCAGGTCCCCAGTTCTGGTTTCCATCAGTATTTAAAAGGAAAGAATTTTTTCATTAATTTCTATCATGATGTTTCCTTTTGAAGAGTTCAGATCTAGGATTAGAGGAACGCAATGAACTACGTGCTGTAATTTGGTGAATCAACCACGTAAGAGACCGTTCACAAACTGGGTATCACCGCGGGTGGCTATGCCTGTATGTTACGCCTGTACTGCCGGGCAGAGATTATCTGTTAAACACGGGGAGAAGACAATACCGAAGAATATTCCCCTTTAAAATGTGTTTTTCTAGTAAGAGGAAGAGAGGAAACACAAATTTGAAGGGGTGGAATGATCTTTTGAGTAATTCGTAACTAAAAGATTTCTAAAAACATCAAAGCAGTTCCTTACTGATAGTGACAGGCTGTAAAGGATTGAGATGTTAATTTCCAAACGATCTGTAAGATATAATAAAACTGCCATAAGGTGTCACTATAACCCAAGGAACTTCCAAATAAATTACAAACATTATAGAAATGTTCTTGTCCGGCTACAAGCTTTATACAGCTTTATGAAAGTAAAAAAGGACCTATTTTTAATAAACGAACTCTATTCCTGTATGCACAGAAATCATCATCAAATGTATCTGTATTAGTGCAATGGTGTAAAAACTCTGTCCTTTTTTTGTTTTTGTGGAGAAACAGAAATACTTCACGTAGGAACTTTCCACACAGAAGTGCTTTAAAAGCCCTTTTTACAGTGTAAGGTAAGAAATGAGTACTTAATTAACAGTTTTCAGTATGGAAAATTATAAATAGGAATTCTTATGTCCGTTATTGTTTTATACATTATTAGCATCCCAGGAGTCACTATTTTTATTTTGTGTCCAACTGTCTTCAAATGTCTTTCCTACCAGCAAACTGATCAGGAACCAGAAACCAGGAATTTAAGATGAATTTTTTTAACCGTTTGGAATTGGTGCTGGTTTTGCTGCAGTTATCAGGGAAACAAACATCTGAAAATTTGATTTGGGCCGACTCAACACAAAGTGTTTTAACCCAGCAGGAAAGCACTCAAATATGGTCAAATAGAAATCAGGATTCTGAAGCCATTGAATCCGTCTTAATTTATGGCAGAATGTTGTAGATGTAAAGCTGTTAGGTTTCAAAATCTGAAGAACCAGATTGATTGTTTAGTCGAAAGCCTCGTATAACATGGGATCCCGGTCACCTCTTTTGTCTTTGACATGAGATGCTGTAGATCTTGAAGGCTGAATTCCTACAGTGCCCTCTTTTTTATGTGATGTTACAATGACTTTTACGGGCGCCAATAGAAACAGGGTCGCCAGTACACCAGACACCGTACAAATACAAAGGAAGAATTGGCTTCAGCCCAAAGTTTCATGCCTAACTATAAAATATGCTTATCGTCTGAGTGGACCTTTAGGGCACCACTTCAGGACACGGTTTAGGGGTGGACTTGGCAGTGGTGGGTTAACAGGTGGGCTTCATGATCTTAAAGGTCTTTTCCTGAAAGAACGATTTCATGGTTCAATGAGATCTACCAGACAGCTTTTACCAAGGCTTTGTTCATGGGCAAAGCGTTGTCAAACTCACAGTGCTGTAAACATTAAAGTCTGCCAACCCTAAGGCCTACATGCAGATGAAACCAATTTTCATTATTCCTGCTTCATTACTTTGCTCCATTTAAAAGAAATGGAGGCGTTTAAAACTTTCAAAGAGACTTAGTTTTGAAATATTAAAATGTTTTATTTCAATTTAATTTTAAGGAACCTTCAGTTAGGAAGAGAGGTCACTCAGGATTCTCTAGCCTTTGAGGTCTTGGTAAGAGCTAAAAAGGCAAAGTCATTTTGCTTTAACAAAAGAAAGTTCCTCCAGATAATAAGAGCAAAGTGTGATCCAAAAATCATCTCACAAGCACCGGGGATGTGATCACATGGCTTTGAACTGAAAAGAAACTAGAAACTGACAAAGTTATTCTTGTGTATTTCCACTGGAGGACCCCAGCAGCCTTAGGTTATTGTTAAGGTTTACCACTCAGCACAAAGTGAAGCATCTTTATGTTAATTCAGCAGAGACACCCAAAGGCTAAATTGACTTTCCCAAGATGTTTGTGTCAGGGTGTCAATTACTGTGGTAATTAAATATTTGTAAAGAGTTCAAAATTTTATATTTTACGAGCATTGAGAGAAGTGGCTGCTTACAAGACAACCAGCACGTGAAATGTGTGTGCCATCCAGTCTGCCCTGATGTACGCTCCAGTGCATGAGCATACGTGAGCAATGCGTATGCTCCATCCAGCAGCAAAAATCTCTTTTAAATGTGGCAGAAACTTTACCCCATCTATTATGTTGAGGAATCATCGGTAGGAGTAGCATAAAGATGTTTTCTCCAGGTTTTTCAACGAAAGAAGTAACTGTGACAAATTAGATAGCCCCTAGGTGTGCATTTACTTGTGCCTGTAGAAACTGCTCTTCCACAGAAGTTATATTTATTGCTAGTTCTGGAATTTTCATGCTCGGTTTTCGTAAGGGGTTGCTGCAACTCTGAATCAAGCCCTGAGTCTGCAAGGCACAGCTTTTGTTAGGAAGGCGCTTCTCCTGTATGTGCACTTGACCCGTTTCAAGTTTTCTTGCAGCTCTCTTTACTCTTGAGCACCAGAGGTAATGATGGTATAAGCCCACAGCAGTGGCTGTCTGCGTGCTGGTTTAGTATTTCGTATAAAATACAGTTTCAATACACTTACCAGTGGTGTTTGAGCATAGGAGTCTGTAGTTTCACTAGTATCTACAAGTTATGCGAGCCATATAGTGTTAATTTTGCTAAATATTTCTTTGCAAGTACAGGCAAATGCTTTGTCTTGGATTTAGCCTCCAGCTTGCAAGCAGCAGATGTACAATAAAATGATACAATACATTGTGTTTTAAGAAGGTCTGAGACAGCAAAAGGAGAATCATAATGTGGTATCATTTCTGAAAAAAAAAAAAAGAAAAAATTAGGGCATAGGGTTAAAACAGGAAAGAAAAAAAGTAGTAGCAATGACAGCTGGGTCCATAAGGGCTATCATGTTAAGTCTTATTAAGGAAGAAAGATTTCCTCAGCTGATGCTCCAAAATGTGTGCTGGGATTAGTCACGTAGGTATTGCCATGGTCTCATCCTCAACAGGTGCGTTCTTGTTGGGAGTTGGGTGGTGTCCCTGTGGATGGTGCCCCAGCAGGAGCAGGGCACTGCAAAGCTGCTGTGACGGTCTCTGCAGCGGTGCTTTGGAATCCGGGCAGTTTGCTGCTCTGTGAGCCTGAGGAGGAGGAAACAGAGAAGCAGCACTGCTCCTGTCGAGCTGCCCCTCCCTGCAGACAAGAAAGAGTGAGTAACACACTTTCTTTAGACCTTAGAGAAAGGGTCAGGGAATTTCAAAAGGGGTTACTGCTGCAGCTGTGCGGAAGTGCAGGCAGTGAAGGATTGCAAAGAGTAGAGAGGAGGGAGAGAGGAAACGTGCTGTGAGAAATGTGTAATTGTGGTAATGATGAGGCAGTTGGTATTGCTAATGAGAGACCCCTACACCCATGAGGAGAACGTACCCTGCCAGGGGCCAGCCAGGATACATCTCTGAGGGAGCCGCTTGAATCAGTCCCAAACGCATGAAGCACAGACTTCAGACATCCACGCTAAATGCAACCAGAGAATGTGTGGATAAGTGAACAAAGCACTAAATTTTAAGCATAACTCCTTTCTTGTGTCTGCTCTGTGCTCTCTTTATCCAAACCAGCACCAGAAGCCCAGAAAGAACGGCAAGATAAAACCCTGTTTTCACAGCTGCTGGGAGGTATGGGTTTTGAACGCCACTTGGCAACCTGAGTTCCAGTCTTCCAAAGTGAATTCCTTGCACTGGAGTTTGCACCATTTCCAGTTTGGAGGTGGGTTCTCCCATGGTTTCAGGTGTTCAGCTGCCACAAGAGCATTCAGGAAACTATCTTAAATGCCAGCAAATACATGTTTTTTTAAATGGAAGATGATTTCTTCATGTAGCTTCACATGTATATATTCCTAAACCATAGATACCTCTGGTGTCTTGCAGTTGGCCTGCTAGGGCTCATTTTCTGTGGGCCTAGTGAGCACTGGAGAGGCTGCTTTAATGCAGAAATGTGTTTGTGTTGGGCCTTTCCATCGTGGTGACCTCGCTGCTTCGCCTGTCTGCACGCCCCAGTGGTGAACCAGGGCCAGGGGTCTGGAGTGAGAAGCCAGGAGGAATTGCTTACTTTTGCTCAGTTTGAACATGGCCAGATTCAAACCTGAGCAGTACGAGGAGGAGGTGGAGGAGGAAGAAGAGGTGCAGCTGCTTCCAGGGCAGTGGGACATGCTGCAGGGAGAGTTATCGGTCAGTCCTTGAGCTGGCAGTGAGAGCAGCTGCTGTTCAACCCAACCAGACAGAAACAGACCCAGAGAAGCCCTGCTAGAGGTGTGTGGGTGGGTGGTGTTGGGAGCTGGAGGTCCCCATGTTTTTAATGCTCGCTATGGGAGGACTGTCTGCAAGGAAAAACGTGTTGGCGGTGTTGAGCCAACACTTCTCTACATCATATGAATTATTCAAAGAGGAGAAAGAAACTGTGCTGCAAT
This sequence comes from Dasyornis broadbenti, assembly GCA_013397935.1. Lineage (NCBI taxonomy): Eukaryota > Metazoa > Chordata > Aves > Passeriformes > Dasyornithidae > Dasyornis > Dasyornis broadbenti. The sequence goes on from VZRN01002121.1 coordinate 2,044,241, forward strand.
AAAAGAGACTGCAAAAGCCAAACTCTCAGCTCCTAAGCATGCTTCCCCTCCATCTCTTCTCCCCTCCTGGTTCATACTAGGAATACAGGATTTCAGTGAAAGCTGCTTGCCTGCCTCACATAACCCTGAGGAAATGTATTTTCCAGCAACACCTTACTCAAAGTGGAGCTGAGACAATCCAGATATTTGGAGTTTGTCTTTCGGAGACTACTAAAATCCAGAGACTGGGGGCCCATGCAAGAAGCCAGGAGAGGAATGGAGGGATGGATGGATAGATGGATAGTCCTTTCACTGCTTTGGCCCAGATTTACATCCCAAAAAAACCTGCTCACTCAGTTCAAGCTTGCAAATGTAGAGTTTGTAAGAGAAAAGAACTCAGATCTGAGATAAGCTGTGGTTAAGGGGCTAGGGTTAGGCTTGAGAGAGACAAAGAGCTTTGGGGCTGGAAAAGATCTGCTGAGGCCTTCATGGCAGGGCCTCAACATTGCTGCTCCTGCATCTTTCTGAGCTGGAAAACCCAGGTATTGGCTTTGGGTAATCCACTAGAGCTAGGGTTAGGGTTAGGCCTAGGGTTAGAGTTGAGAGAGGTAAAGAGCCTGGAGCTCCAGGAACACGGGCGCTGGAAAGGCCCTGCCAAGGTGATAGTGGCAAGGCCCCAACCTTGCTGCTCCCACACCTTTCTGATCTGGATCCCCACAGGGGTGGGCAAGCCCCGAGCTGCCCTGTGGGCTGGGCTGAGGCTTCAGAGAGCTGTGGAGCCTCCAGCTGCGGCAACACTGGCACTGGACAAGACATGGCAAGGGCGTCCATCATGGCAGGCTGCTGCCAGAGACTGCATGTTGCCGTGTCTTGGAACATCTTGGAATGGCAGTGCCTGTGTCTGCCGGGAGGGGCCGGCCGGGCTTTGCTGAAGGTGAGGCCTTTAGCGCCTGCTGTGCCCCCAGAGCCACCCCAAGGCCTGGCTGAGCTGTCAGTGCTGGACTCTTGGGGTGGCCCAGGTGTTCCCCTGGGCCCTGACTGGCCAAGTGACCGCAGTCCCACCTAAGAGCGGGCGCATGAAGGCCGTGAGGCTTAAAGGGCAGAGCAGGAGGTCAGCATATGGTCATAGCCCAGAACCCTGCATGGAGTTCCTGTCCCGGCCCCGCTGCAATCCTAGGAGGTGGGAGCTCTAGGTGTGTTCTTCTAGATCTCTTCTCTCCTTTTGTCTTCCTCTCTGCCTCTCCTGCTTTTCCTACTTCTCTTTGCCTGGAACTTTTTGGGTAATACAGCATTTCATAAGTTTCAAGGTTTTTCTCACTTGGGCGAAGTTGATGCTTGGTAAATGCTAAATTAAGGCTGAGTACTGCTATGAGAAGTTGTTAAGTATTGAACTCTGCGTTGTATTTCATCCTTTGCCAAAGATGGTTGTTTTTTTATCATTTGATTTAGCTCTTTTTGCCAGTAAACTTCAGTTTGGTTTTCACCTCTTTGCTGTGTCTGGTGGGGATTTCTCCTTTGTGCTAAGAGAGAGCAATAGAACCTTGAGTGATACCCTTGGATATGAGTGTCCAGGGCTTAACAGGTGCCTCCATTGCCACCTGCACACGTTTTTATTTGTGCCACCTATGGTGATGAGCACCTCTTGGAACTGTGCCAGCCAGAGTTTGGATGCTGCGTGTCTTGGAACACCTTGCAGCGACAGTGCCTGTGTGTGGTGTGGCTCAGGGACACCATGTGGGCCGTGGTGGAACAGGAGCTGTGATTGATGGGTGGGCCACTTCCTTCCCTCCATATGGCATCTGTCAGCTGGGGACTTCCAGGGGTAATCAATTCTTATCTTGGTGGTGGCCTGATGAGGCACTGACAGGTTGTTAATTTAATTGTCGTGTTATGAGTAAGGTAATGTGCCAAACATAAAGCTCTCCATTAATGTGTCAAACACATTGCTCTCCATTTTTCTAACAATTTACAAGTTTTCTGCCTTCCCCCTCATCTAAAGAGAGGGGCTGATATGGGAGGGAGTATATGAAATGGTTTGGGTTTTCAGTTTGGGGTTTTAAAATTTTTGTTTGGTTGGTTGGTTTTTGTTTGTTTGTTTGTTTTTAACTTGCTGTCCATAACCCAAATCCAGTATCTGAGGCCTTGCCAAAAGCAGAAATTGTTCATATGACTCCAGCCAGTGTGCAGGCATGCTGAGTGGAGTGTTGGGCTGCATTTTCACAAGGGTTTTCATCAAGTACTTTCTGCCATGCTAGGAAAGGTGTGCTGTTGTCATGAAGTCGCATTGAGTTGGACCGGCTCACCTCTTCGAGACACTTTGTGTTTCAACAATGCAATGGGTTTAATTTGTGGCTGGTCTTTCATTGCTTATTCAAACAGCATTGTACCAATGCACCTCCGTGTCTGTCTGCCCAAGGGCCCAGCAACATCAATAATAAATGACCAGACAGGGGCAGGCAGCTTTGGGTTCAAACCAGCAAGGGCATTGGGGTAGGGGGCCTCCCCTGAGCCAGGGATACACAGTGAATGGGAACTGCAGCTTGCAATAATTCCCTCTCTGCAGAAAGGACTCGTAAATATTTAATGAACTTGTGGCCCGTGCCACAGATGAGCTCTTATTAGCGAACTGGAGTGGCTTGAGGACAGGTATTGTGTCTGTTACTATAGCACCACCTTGCACAGGATCTCAGTGTGAAAGAGGAGGGAGGGAGAGAGGGAGGGAGGGAGGGAGGGAAGGATGCACTGAGGATGAGCCCCAGTGAGCCAGCCTGAGGTTCGCCCGTGGAGCAGGCAGCACGTCCTGCCCAGGGACTGGCCCTCAGCAGCACCTCCAGCTCGCCAGCTGCAGCCCCCGGAGCAGCTGCCCCTGCCCAGGTACCGACCAAGCCCAGCAGAGCTGCTCCAAGTGCCACGCCAAGTCCCTGAGTGCTTCTGAGGGCTTTGCTCCAGAGTTTTTCCATTCTGGATTTGGAAGATCTGCATTTTTTTTTTTTTTTACCTGCTCCTTTCTTGAGCAACTGGTTGTTATTACAGAGGTCACCGAGGGGACTGGTGGAGGCTCCCGACTCTGGCACTGGGAAATATGACAGCAGAAGTGAATGTTCGTTAACATAAGGGATTGACTGAAGAAGAAAGACAAAATGCCTTTCAAAGGGCTCGGTTCACTGAAAGAAAGATTTTTTAACCCAGGAAAGGAAGAGGTGAAGAACACCATTAGTGACTCGCTGGGGAATCTGAGAAGGTAAAACCCGAAAGAAAATTCCCAGACAGGTCCATTGATCCAATTGTTTAAGAGAAATGCAATATAGAAAAAATGTATGAACATGAAACAGAATACAGAGTTGCAAAATTAATATCTGAGTTCAGAGAGTGAGACACCTTGCTGTAAGACAGAAGATGTAAAAGGAGCAGTTACGACAACATAGGACTATAGATCATAGAGTATTTATATTAAACAAAAAAAGGTGAAAAGAAATTATGAAATAGTGTTCTAATATTAAAAAGAGCTTGAAAATTGTTTAATTAAAAACTTTTAAATAATTCATTATGAATAATTCTGTGCTTGCATGAGAAAAAGCAGTAATTTAATGGGAATTAAGACTCCCAAGGGATGCCGGTCTTGAAATTAGACTAAATGTTCCTAAATTACAGGTTTTTGGTTTTTTAAAACTTGTTCCAGATCAGTAAGAGAAAATGTATTAAATAGAGATGTATATGTGTGTTTACCGAGACTAGCAAATTAGAGAGAGGATAAGGAGAAGCAGCTGTTTGCTAGCAAGTGCAGAAAAAAAGATTAAAGATTTTCATCTTAACCTGACAGTTTTATGAACCAAGAAATGAAGATTTTTATTTCTAGATAAATGAAAATCTGATGTGAGAAATGACCAGTTTAATAAAGGGAAAGAAATTTCTCATTTAAATAGAAGATTATTTCTGTTACTAATGGCTACTGACAACACTTATTTGTGTAATCAATAGGTGACAGCCAGAGGGGTTAGTGACATTTCTTCCACTCCTAATGTTAAGTGTTTTAAATCTTTGTGTGGATCAGGCCAACATTTTAACTGAAGGTGTTTCTAGTGACTGAATTGCATTTGCTTTCATATCCACCCCTTTGCCTTCTATTGGGCATGCTATTTTGAATCAAGAAATTGTTCTTGGCGCATCTAAACATGCCTTTGGTCACAAGAAAACGTGTAAAAATTTATATTTATTACACTAGGGTATATACACTTTTAAAAGGTTCATAGTAAAGAGTGGTGGATTGCGGTTACTCTGTCTCTGTGTCATGTGAACAGAGTATCGGTGTTCTACACAGTTTCTACTTCACTTTTTTTAATTGACAGTGTTACAGATACGTCTGATGTTTTGCTTTCTCGACTTTTGCAGTACTCCACAGTAATTCCAGGGAATCTGTTTGTCTTTCAGACCGTTGAGTTAAGTCATTTATTCAAGGATAAATTCTCTTTGCTGTGGGCTCTGCTGGCCGATGTGGCCAAACACACGTAAGGTTTGCATCTAGTGAATACGTGATGTGGCAGTGAACTGGGCTGGCTTTAGATTAGCCAGATTGCTCTGCTCCCGAATCAAATTAACCCAAATATCAGCTGAGATAAAGACAGTTTGCTGAACTTCATTATTTTCTGTTTAAAACATAGGCGTCCCTGTGCCTTCCTTAGATGTACCAGTCAGCAGAGGAAAGAACCCAAACTATAAAAGTCTTTTTACTATGTCCACGTTCAGATCTAAGTAAGAATTGCTGCAGTTTGAGCAGTCTTGTAGGAAATACGCAGTCGTATTTGAAAGTTTCCATAAATTAATGAAACGTGCATGTTTTTAATTTGAACCTCATTCTCCACAGCTTACTCTATAAATAAGAGCATACACTTGTGTTTTGACATGATGGTACATGTACCTATATACCAGCTACAACCTCGACTTTGCTCTTCATCCAATTTTTAATGCAATTTTTTTTTCCTGATTAATTATATACAGTGGGGCAGAAAAAAAAATAGAGGATTTAAGGCTTGGGTGAATGAAGATCAGAGCTGGGGCTCTGTAATCCTTATGTTTCCCAGAAAAGAAAGCTTTTCATGCAGATTTTCTTGACAGGCACAAACACTTTAGTCCCTCTATGAACTTGGTGCAGTCAAGGAAAAAGTCAAGGACTGAAGTGCGACCTTAGGCTCTGCCTACTCTGAGGATTTCAGGAGTCTTGGATCAGCTAAGAGCAACTGTGGGCTTACTGATGAAGTGACTAAATGGGTTTACAGCTCAGCAATGTCACTTTTAATGTGAAAAGACATATGGGCCGTGCCACATGGCTGCAGTGTGAAGTCTGCACCCTGGTAGGTGTAGTTCTGTCTGTTGCGGATGTCCCTTGGTGAATTAGCTTAAATTTCTGAAAACTGCATCTTTAAGCTGAGCGATAGACGCTTGCATGGGTCAGGACTCCTCTGAGTGTGCTGGATCACAGAGTTAGTCCTCTCAAATTTTCCCTTTGCACACAAGCAGAGAGCATTTAGTGCCTCCCAGACGGTGCAGTGCTGTGAACACAGCGTGGGCTGGCCAGACCCAGCCGATTTGTGAGTCCGTGCCCTTGTCACCGGTGCCAGGCAAGGGCGCAATGCACTTGTGCAGTGCAACGCTGCAGCACCCGGGGGCAAACATCCCTGCACTGACGGTGCTGAGCAGAAACTGCCCTGCGGCCTGGCAGGCGCAGTCCCTCGGGCTCCGGGACTTGCTGAGTGTTTGATGCAAATACCATGCAGAAACCAGCACCAGAGGTCCCGTGCCCTGAGGTACTTCAGAAGAGTTTGCATGTCTGCACTGGGATTTGGTACCAATGCATCAAATACAGGATTTAGCATGGAATATAATCACCTGGGCAAATCCTTGAAGAGTGAATTAGATCTCAGAAGACTGTATCTGCTTTTGGATCAATGATTTTTTTGATAATCGGTGTATAGGTTTCTGAAATGAGGCAGGGATCATTGTAATTACTGGATGTGTAGGTGTGAGGTTTGATTGTGCCTCAGCTGCCTGTGAAAGGCTGCAATCTGGTGAAATCCATTCTAGAATGTTTTAACATATAATAAATATTAACGTTTCCCTGTTACTGTAGAATCAATGAGTTTTTAATAAAATAAAATTATATTCTAGTATACCTCATTTATCATTTAAAGAAAGAATTAATTCCTCTGCTAAAACCCCCTTAAGTAGAGAATGCTGAATGTATATGTGCTCAAGCAGTTTTATTAATTACTGATAGTAATTTAAAAAATTTCTTTCATTCTTGAAAGAGCAGGCATTCAGTGAAAAAGAGAAATTTTGCATACAGTTATGATGACATTTGGGCTCAGAATCTGGATACAGATATCATCAAATAACAGCTCTTTTTACTTGCCAAGTGTTGTGTGTTTGCTGAAAAAAAAGGAGAAACACATCTAAGGACTGAACATTTCCTGTGCAGGAAAATGCCCTCTGCATCTCCTGCATGAGGCAGATAAATAGAGGAGAGCGCTGGCCCTGGAGCAATTTTCTTCTAAATCACTGGTGTACAACTACAGAAAATTTTCAGTGACTCTACCAAAATACACGGATCAATTGGAAGATAAATTTCTCATCATTTCATGGAGTTGCCACATCTTTGTTATATACCTGTTCAATAAAATAAAACCAAAAAGCCAGTGCAGACACTGGCTGGTGAATGCCTGCACTGCTCTAATACCTGTGGTCTTGGACTGTTATTGAAAAAATGGTTTTCTCCAAGACAAACCTGGTATAGGGGCATTAACATTAATCTTTAGGGGTATGAGATATACATTGCGGATTTGGGATCATGGATCAGTCCTCAACTTGCTTCTTTTAATTATTAATTATTGTTATTTATTATTATGAATATTCAATTATTCAAACACAATAGCAGAATAATTAATTTCTCTGCAGAGACAATTTTGGTCCAGAGTCCTAGTCCTAGCTCACCACTTTTAGCAGTGAATTTGGAGCGGAAGGATGTTTTCATGCCTATCTGAATTGACAGCCAGCTTAAAATGTCCAGATGTTTTGGCTTTGCATGAAGTGTCTAATCTTTGTCAGCTGCCTAAAATAATGCAACCACTAAAGTCTAACGTCTCTCTTATAAATAGAGCCTGGTAAAGGTACAAAAATTTTAAAAGTTGTTAATTTATTTAATTCCATCAGTATCTTAGATTTAGTTAGAAAAAACCCATTACATTATTTCTTTTGGCTTGTTAATAACGCTTTGGAGATGACAACAGTTCTGAAAAATAATTATTCAATTGTTTCTTCACTTCCTGAGGGCTTTATTTTAGATATCTCATTCTGTTTACACCTGCTTCTATTAAGAAATAGAGCACGGAATAAATAGTGACTTCTTTTTAAAGTGCCTGACTGAATCTGTACCCCCATTTCACTAACAAATGCTGTTTCCCTGCAGATGAATTGTAAGATCTCAATCACCCCCAATAACATTGCAGGAAGATGGCATTTTCTGTGTTACCTTGCTTTAGTGGAAAGCCTTTGCTCCAGAGTGACAATGAGCTAAGGGTCTGACTTTGCAGTGAGCACTGATTCGAGAAAGGAATTAAATAAAATAATGCCAGGAGTTGCCTTCTGGCCCCAAACGCTGTGATTCTAGTGTTTCTTGAAAATGTGAGCTGATGGACTGTGGCATGCTTGTTGTATTTTTGCTAAGACTGTGGCTGAAATAATGGGTTTATGTTGTGATGTAATAGCAATAACATAGTAAAAGATGCACCAGTTAGCTCTAAAGCCTAAAAATGATGAGATTTTTAAGCAGAACTTTATATTGGAAAGACATATTTAAGTGCACAAGAAGCCATACTATATCTGCAAACTCTCTAGTGGAGAGTACTATCTGTTAGATTATGGGTAGTACGTTAGGCTTACAGCGGCTGGAGAAAGCTGTGGTTAAACCACCACTGTCCCAAAAAGCCCAACCAGCTCTGTCAACATTTCTTTACAGTCAATTTTCATGTGGAAAACTGAAGTGCATTAGATCTCAAATACAGTCAGCCAGATGTGTGAAAGAAGGAAATGAGTTATTCCTTACCAGAAAAGAGTGAATGAAGTAATTTCATCATCTTACATGGCAAGCTGGGCTTCCTCTAGGTTAATGAACTGTTCATATTTTCACAGTACTCCATGCAACTCCATGGCAGACACAAAACTGCTCACTGTGCTTAAGTGTTTCAGCATGTCAGGAAAACCATACTCTGTATTTTAAAAAATGCATGGAAAGGTAATGGTAGGAAAGGAATTATCTAGCTCTGGTCTGGTGGGTGTGTCCTGTTCTTTCTCACCTCACCTTTTCTACCAGATACCTTGCCTAGTCCTGCAATACGATGTTAATAGCCCCAGTCAGATTGAGAGACTAAATTAATTTTTAATTGCGCTATGGTGCAATTCCAGATTGTGTGGAAGTGTAACTTGGTTTAGTACGAATTGCTCAGCTGGATTGCTTGTAGGAAAAGGAAAGGCTGGGTATGCAAAGCCTGAGGAGCTGCACTCCTGTGTTCCTCGGTAGATGATGGGCAACGTCTCACAGGCTGATACGGCTGCGTGCCATTGCTCCTATTCTGAGGAAATGGGAGAGCCCCCATCCCTAGCAACTTCCCTCTCAGTTCTTCCCAACTGCACTGCAGTTGCCACACCACACCAAATTTAATCCCAGGCAAAGCACTTTCAGCCTCCATTGCTGTGGGATGGTGAATCAACAGCCCAGAAAGTCCCTGTCTGCACACAAATCTCATTTCACAGTTAAGTATTTTACACAAAGTGCATCATGTTCCACAATAGGATTTGCAGGGGTTCACTTTGGAGCAAATTAAGTCCTTGTAGTGGCAGGATACTTCAGAGAAGAGGGACCACCTGGCTTCAAATGCCTCCAGGCAGAGAAAATCTGGGCCTGTCTCTTTTACATCTTTAATAGGGGTTCTGATGCCAGCGACTTTTCTCTGCTGCAGTACAGCCCTGATTTTTGTCTCACAGGAGAAAGCAAATTCCAGGGAGTTTGGAGCTGAGTGAAACCATGCTTTCTGTTGTATTTGCCCTTTTCTTGAAACCCACTGGCAGCCCTGCTTAGTAGATCTAGTTAGAAATCATGGTTAATTTAATCATATGTGTATTTTCCTAAGAATCAATAGAATTTATCACAACAGACCTCCAGTTAGGTGTCATAGTTATGCTCATGAATGGCCTGTGAACACTTTTGCAGCTGGCTGTCTGGCTAGATGGCTCAGATGTGCAAATTCAGAGGTCACTGAGGAAAAAGTGTAGTCTCTGCTAACCTTTCCCAGCCTGCCCAGCATTAACTCAGCACACCGCCAGGAGAGAAGCACCTCACAACAGGAGTCGGCAGGTGACTGCAGCATGGAGCTGCCCATCCCCATTTCAGCAGGGCGTCTTCATTTTCCTTCTTCCTTCATCCCTTCAGGAAGATCGATGGCACCAACGTGGAGGAGGACGCCATCGAGCTGACGGCAGAGGGGCGGCCCGTGGCTGCGAGCGGCCGCCGGCCCGCGCTGTGCGAGTGCTACTGCTGCGGCCTACCCAAGCGCTACATCATCGCCATCATGAGCGGCCTGGGCTTCTGCATCTCCTTCGGCATCAGGTGCAACCTGGGCGTTGCCATTGTGGAAATGGTGAACAATAACACCGTCTATGTCGATGGAAAGCCAGAGCTGCAGGTGAGAAAACATCTTCCTTCCGCTCTTCTGAGCAGATTCCGCTGCAAAATCACCAAAGTGCCACCTAGCAAAGTCCTGTGTATGCACAGACTAAAAAACTGAAGGAGGGAGACACGTCAGCCTTGGCGCACATGGATGTGCAGGCACTTAATTCTTATTTATATGATGAAGTCACATTACAAGTCTGTAAGATCTGAGGATTTGCAGTGTCGTAAAGAGGATGTAAGTACCAGAAATGAGAACTGAATTAGTTTGCTTGTCTACCAGGTCCCTGATCTCTCAATTTTTGCTGTGGTTGCAGAAGCTTTTGCTATTTACTGTCTCTCAGGAAAATGTGCTCTGATGTTACTAGAGAAGGAATTATGAATTATTTTACGTAGGGCTGCAGCCACTCTATTCCTGTCAGTGGATGGTTTTCAGGATCTTAAAGCACTCACTGGCAATAAGGCGTCAAGTTTTTGACAATGTGGATTGTTGTCTGGACATATTAAGAGCTAGGTGCCAAGCTACTTCTGAATTTGCAGTAGAAGGTACATGGTGCACAGCAGATCCTACACAGCTTTGTCAATGCACCCAAGCAGGCTCAATCCATGCCTTGATTCTGCCCGTCCCACCTTGGTGTTTGGCTGTGATGTCAAGTGTCTCTTTATGGACTTTATGAACTTGAATCTCTACATTTGCTCTCCTTGTTGACTTATTTTTGGATATCTTTTCAATGTTTTTTTCCTAAAAAAATCACAGGAATCTTGACTCTTGAATGAAATGCTATATAATTATTCATCAGCTTTTCTCCTAGCTGTTTTAACTTTTGTTAAAAGAAGCGTGCAGAAAATATCTATTGTAAAGTTCCAAAGTTAAAGGTATGCCTGTTTACATGACTCATTATCATAGGAGACATGCTCAGACTGCCTGCTGAGTTTGTATTTATACAGTCTAATCCCTGCTCCCTGTGCTCCTGCTGGGACTTCCAGGTTCTGTACTTAAGCAAGGGAAGGTCTGTGCCTGCGTAGGCTGGGAAGGTCAGAAGAGGTAGTTTCAGGAAGTGGGAATAAATTCCTTTCACCAATCTAAACTCGTACTGTTTGGGCACGAGCACCTCCTGAATGAGGAACTTTTTCCATACCTCATGGTGTTTCTGCCTTCAGAAATTAACACTACCTAGAAGCTCAGCTGGAAATCACTAGTAGAAAACTAGGTGTTTAAACAGGAGTGTTTCAGCACAGGAAAGTGGGACACATCAAAATGCATATTGATGGGGAGAGAAACCCTTTAGTCCTCTCCAAACATGTTTGGCTAATTAATGCCATCTCCCTGCAGGTCAAACAATGAGCTGTCTTTTAGTTTGTTTCTGTGTGAGCAAAAAAAAAAAAAAAAAGAATCAATGTAGTGGGAAAACTGTTTTTCTTTTTACATGCAGAAAGTAATACTAAAAAAAGATGTTAAGGTGTATCACTATAGTTGTCAATTCTCTGTGGTGTTTTAGTGACAGTTTTAATTCTGAATTTAAAAGGCATCTGTGCTGCTTCCTCACGGAATGCTTAGCCACCTTTCCCTGACATGTGTTTAGCATGAAAACAATCACAAAGAACAACACTGTGGTTTCTTATTGCTCCGAAAGAGTTCTTCAGAGCTGAGGGCTCGTGGAGAAGAAGTTGGCACTGACCTTACAAGAGTGTGCTTATACTGATTCAGGGCCAGAATGGAGGGCAGGAAGGGCATTTTGGATCTCCCTGTCTTTGCTTTATTTTCTCTATGATTTCCCCTGGGCTTTGGCTATCCCTCTTCTGAACAAGGTATGTTAAAATGTCATCAGAAAGTAGGAAAGTCCTTGTTCAGGAAGAACCTCAAAAGACTGAAATCCTTGGTATTCAAGGATGAGGTTCCATGGTAAAGGCATTTCTCTTGGCTGCAGGCATTTTTGGCTAGGAGCCACCTATGAGCACCTGTGGCTGGCCTTCTGCATCCAAATCCAGCCCTACAACTGGCATCACTTCTAATAAAAGATAAACTGGTCACTGGCTGGTGTTAGCTAGTTTTATTTTCAGATTGCCTTGTCTTCAGATGTTCTCCTCACCCCCAATTCTTTTCTGCTCCCATGCCATTTAATGACGGTAGATGGTCAGAGTTTGGCCCTGACAGGGAGAACCATGAGTAAATCTGACCAGGACACAAATCAACCCAAAGGACTTAAGCAACCTTGCTAATCTTGGGGAAATAGGATGTCACTGAAAGGCATCAGGTCCTTCTGGTAACTCTGAGCAGTCTTGAAAACAAAAGTTTCAAGATTATGGAGCCCAGGGGGAAGCAGTGGCGAGTGGCAAACTTGAAGGTCCAGCATTAGTTACTTTATGGCTGAAACCTTTTCCACTGCACTTGACTGACAGCTAAGAGCAAAAGCAGAAATCTCACGTGGGAATTGAACATCGTTTTGCCTTAACCGGGGGTTTCAAGCTCAGCAACCCTGAGCAGTCAGTGTAAAGGGGCTTGGTTTGGAGCACGGGGTGACATCTGCGTGACTTCTAAGCAAGGATTACCTTACAATGAGTGTGCTTCATCTTGCAGCATTTGTCCCATTTCCGTTACAGACAGCCCAGTTCAACTGGGATCCAGAGACGGTGGGACTCATTCACGGCTCTTTTTTCTGGGGTTACATTGTGACACAAATTCCAGGAGGGTTCATTGCAAACAAATTGGCTGCTAACAGGTAAGAAAACAATCAGCAAGAGTTAAGCTTTAGAGCCTGACGACTGTTTTACACTGTGTAAATGATGATTACTAAAATAGTGAATGAATATGTTTCAGAAATGCACATCTGAAACTGAACATGTAGTGTTTATGTCTGCAATCAAAAATGGGACAAGATTTCCATTATGGTCTGTTGCTGATTCTTTCCATTTAACTCGTTCATCTCAAATATTTACACATTTGTTCTCTAAATAATAATGCTTTCTGGTAGGCATTAGGAAGATCACATCCAGTGCTTCCAACAATGGTTGAAGATTTTGTCTTTAAGAAGTTGTCTCAGTGCTTTTTATCTCAACTTAACACCAAACAATAGTTTTCCAGCAAAGTTTGACCTTTCTCCTTTAAAAATTCCCTGTAGACTGAAGCTGGGCATGAAGGAATTACAGAACTACTGATGTTCTGAAGTCACAAATCCGTCCTCGTGCACACAAATGTCCTTGCCATGGCTGGATACATGTAATTAAGATTGCGCAGAACTTCTAATAATAGAGCCTCCTGATTTCTGCTTGGTGACCTCTCAGCATCTGTAGAGATTTCTGTTATGATCAATGTGTTTGTCAGCCTTTTTTTTTTTTTTTTAAATTCAACTGCTTTTGAGAATGTGAATAAGAAAAGTAGCTAATTTTGTCAATGTTAACATTGATTTTGGGCTTTACTCCCAAAGGTCTTCAGAACTTTGAACAGAATCACAAGAGGGAGGGAGGTTGTCTGAAGACAGCTAGTTGTGAATGAGCTCATGAGATGTGCACATTAAGGGCATTTGGGATCATCAGATTAAAAAAAAAAAAAAAAAATAGATGGGTGGTACTAACTTCATTCTCTGCAAGCAAGGCGTGACTTGTGACCCCACAGCCCTCTGTCCATAAGCAAAGTTACTCAGAGTTCAGTTTGCACCTCGTCTTCACCACCCTTAACATCCTCAATTATTCATTTCTCTACCACCTCACAGTGCCTAGGCAGAATACTTTTCCATCTGCCAAATAAGCCAAACAAATTAGCTAAGCTTAATCACTTCTCCAGCCTTTCTAGTCTTGCCACCAGCTTTTGCAGCAGAAGGGCTCCAAAACACAGATGTGCACACTGTTGGCTGAATAATTCAGCATATTATTAGTTTGGCTTTTGTTTCCTTAATTTACTTGCAAACAGTAAAATCAACTATGTTTATAGTGTAACTTGATGTGTTCTGCCAGCAGACTGCTTCCTTAAAGCTCTATATCTGTCCCCATGAGAGTTTCCAACTCAATCTGACACTATACTACCACATCACACTATGGATTTGACTGTCATAACTGGGTTTAGGAGTAGAATTTGCTGAGGAACAAAAATAGCTCAAAAGCTGAGCTCAAAAAGTATTTCTATTTGCAGAAATAGGATTCGCTAAGTCCGTGTTTTTCCTTTGTTTCTTGTTTACCCAACCAATTTCGGCTTAGGTAGGTTTGTCAGTGGTGCCAAGTTTCAGTTTCAGAGGGGTTATTTGCTAAGACACAGTGGTTCTGTGGCCAATGAACCCACCACCCCTAGAAAGAGAAGAACTTTCTTTTGTCCCAGCTGCAATCTGTTAATGAGATTCTATCCTATTTCTGACCTTATAGATTTAGGCAAAGGCTCTTTTGCCACCTGTTTAAACTGTGCTTAATCACAACCTTGAACACACATACATGGACAACCCACCCCAGGCACTTCTCCAAAGCACAGAATTATCTGTAATAATGTGGGATTCAAATGGATCTCAGAACGGCTGAAAGTACCGAGTGCTTTAAGGTTTTGCACCAAAACCCTCTAACACCTTGTAATTTGCTGTACACATTCATCCAGATTTGATGTATATCTGCATTCCACCAAGAAGTTCATGAACCATTTAGTGACACCGTGCCTTTCACTTGCTGCTTAGTCCCAAACATGCATCTAAATGTGATTTCAGCATTGTTTGGTGGATACATGACACATGAGGCACCTCTTGATATCAGTTTTCAGTAAGAGTGCCCTCCTGGGCCGAGGAGTCTGTAGCTGAAGAAGTCTGTTTTGATTCCAAAGTGGCAGCTGCCCAGGGGTCCTGGGAGGGAGGACAGAAGGATATGTGAATGAATTGGAAAAAAATCGAATATTTCTAGTCAAGGCAGAACTTCTTTGGGATAAATGGCAGTGAGCAGGTGAAAAGATGCTGCCTCTTTGTGGAAACAATAGTCAACCCTTTAAAAAGCAGCAGAGGAGTGACTGGTTCTAAATTAGTATAAATGATGCATTTACAACCTAGGCATATTAAGAGCAGGCATCAAAAGAAGTAGCAGAGATTGGAAACTCAGTCTTCAGAGATAGCTCTTTGGATAATTAAACATATTGTCTTTGCTACAGTTTCTTCTTCCACATGCTCATTAATTCACATGATTTGCTATAGTTCCCTGAGTCAATAGTGTTATGATAACAGACCTGATATTTCTATTAGTGGTAAGAAAGCAAAAGGCAAAAGTCTTTTCTTCAGGGATCACAATAGAGAGATAAGTAATACTTGTTTCTCAGTGAAATGTTTACTTGGCTTTGAAAGCAGCCTCCTAAATGTCAAGATATGACTGTGGGCTTGGTATTCTAGTTCATATTTTCAGTCTGTTTTCTATATACATCAGTTCCTTTGTCACTTCTCTCTGCCAGCCTACTCAGCTTCTTTTGCTTTTGTGCTCATCTCTTCAGTGCTTTCTTGTCACTCAGATAATGAGCTGCCTGGGCATGGGCTTTTGCTTTTGTCAATAGGTGTAGAGAATTTAGGTAAAACAGTGTTGATCTCTGACTGTAGATTTTTCATCCTACAACACAGCCGTTTATCCTACTGTGCATAATAACACCAGACACAAAAATGGAGTCACATATATTTGCTGTGAATAAGTTTTTGGAGACTGAAATGCAAACAATTGAAATACTTACTAAAAAAAAAACAAAAAAAAACCCAAAACTGGATTGCAACAAAATATTTTAAAATAAGTTTATAAATATTTTCAAGTGAAGCATGAAAACAGCATCACTTCTGAAAAATAGATAAGAATTTTATTCCCTTTCATGTTAATTTTCTCCATAGGGTATTTGGGGCAGCTATCTTTCTAACATCTACGCTGAACATGATCATCCCTTCTGCAGCAAGAGTGCATTATGGCTGTGTGATGTTTGTAAGGATTCTTCAAGGCCTGGTGGAGGTAGGAGCACACATCATTTTGGTCCTTTCAAACACAGCTTGATTTTGAGAACTGATTCTATAAGTTCTAAGATCTCTTTTGGTCAGGATTTCTGATCAATATACGGTTTTACTTGCTACTAATTTTTAGATGATTATTTTTTAATTATACTGATTTATATTTCTAAGTTTACTTAAAAATAAAGAAAAATCTATGTTTCCTGCACTGCAATTTGGGCTATTTTAGTTTTCTTGTGCCATCCACTGCATATACTAAGCAGTATTTTTACCTCAGAACATAACTACTATTCAAGTAATAAGTAATCCAGATCAGTTTGACATCTTCACACTCAAACAATCGAGCTCTTCCAGACTTACCTAACCCTTCCTAAATCATTCCGTGGTGACAAACACCTAGAGAGTATGGACAGTGTCAGCAACTGCTTCAAGTGGAATGCAGAGAAAGCAAATCATGTGATGTGTGAAATGTCTGCCAGGGCGTCACGTATCCAGCCTGCCACGGGATGTGGAGTAAGTGGGCTCCGCCACTGGAGAGAAGCAGGTTGGCTACCACGTCGTTCTGTGGTAAGTTGATGGCTTGTACGGTTTATGTAAGCACATATTCCTATTAGATTTATTCTATTAATTCCATTATTTGAAATAGACACGCCCACCCTCTGCCCTTTGCTACAATCAGCTTGCACTCTCATCTTAGGAACTTGAGAGCCCTTTTCCGTTCAATATTTCATCGTTTCAAGCCAACGCTCAGAACGGCTCTCATAATGAACTAAACTGGGTCTACAGGTTCACATGAGAGAAATTGTATTGTATTTCTTGATTTGCTTCATCCTTAGGGATCCCATTCATTATACACACTCAATGGATGCTCCTAAACAAGCACGAAATTAAAAATTATCTTAAAAGGACTTCAGTACTTTAGGCTGCCTGCTCAATGTACTGCACTGGAGGTGATGTAACTTCTTGCCAGTAGCTGCTCTTCTTCGTTCTGTTTTGAGTTATGATCAGACATGTATTTGCTCTCTTCTCTGGTTCCCTTTCCAATGCTGACAGCTGGAGGTGAATGTCTGTAGGAGAAAATGTTCAATAGAAAATGTAAAAGTGACAGGAAAAAAAAATTCTGTCCATCAGCAGTGGAGTTGTAAGGCTAGGGAAAATACAACGCTGAAAAACAAGATAATGGATAAAAGGAGGAGTGAAGCAAGTGGAAAAAACCCCATGTTTGTATATTATAGGAATTTTATTTTTACTGCAGATGGCTTCAGGTTTTGGTAATTATTAAGGTGTTTCCACTTCCCGCAGAAGAACAGATAGAAAAAAGCCTTTCCACCCTCAGTGTTCGCTCCTTGAAATTCCTTACACAGGATCTCTAGAGAAAGATCCATCCTTCAGCTTGACACCCATTTTAGTGGCTACAGGTCAGTGATCCTTGCACTTGAAAGGTGCATAGGAGTAATGAAAAAATTAGGAAAACCCAGGTTGAGCAGGTTCCTGGTTCTTCTATCTATGTTCTGGCCTGGGGCTTTTCTATTGCTGTAGGAAAAATGAATTACACGGGGATGAGGGAGAAGGATCATTGCAAACCATTGCAGAGAAGTATTTGCTAATAAGTAGAACATTAACAAATGTTTATTAACAAAATATGTACTACTCTCAAAACCACAAGTATCTCATTTCCTAGAATAATTCAGAGCAACACTCTTCACATGTAAAGCCACTGGCACTGTCTGGCACTGAAACCTAATGTCTAGATTGCACTTAAATACTCATCTCTTTCCACAAGACACTTAGAAATATATTTCACCAGTATTATGTATTTCCCAATCAGAAACCTTGGCACAGACCACGCTTTTATCCCATTTTATCCCCCTGTAGTATTTGCCTATTTATCCCAGCTGTTTATTTATGCTGTTGATATGAATTAAACATGCTTACACAGACTCAGGGTTGGTTTGAGCACTGTCTCTTCTACCAGTGCTTGTGTGGTCATGAGTCTAGGGCCATGACAAGAGTATCTGCAGTCATCAGGATTCCTCGACACCATGAAGGCTTCTGAAACTTGGGCCATTAGCTTCTCCAAAACTCCCCTCATACACCACAGGGCTGGGTGGGATTTCCCACTCAAGTGTACACATACAGCTTATGCCTCTGTGGTGGTTTTGTCACCAGTCTTGGATTTGCAAATCCTGTGTGTCTCCTGTTTACCTACTCTGCAAAATGCAACTGGTGACCCATGAGGGCTCAGTGTTTCCTGTCACCCCAATCAAAATTTTGGAGCTTCTGTCCCATTCTCCATGTTCATAAAAAATCAGCCAAACACATCCCTCCTGTTCTTCTCTCATGAGCACTGTCTGGATCACCTGCTGTGAAAGCTGGGCACAGCTATCATAGCTGACATGTTTTACCAATCTGTTTCTCCTCAGGGTCTTACGCAGGTGCGGTGGTCGCCATGCCCCTGGCAGGTGTGCTGGTCCAGTATATAGGATGGTCATCGGTCTTTTATATTTATGGTGAGATGCTTAACACGAAGGACCTCTGCCACTAGACTGGTAATGCCAGTTGTTTACTTAAACCTGTCTGACAAGTGTGGGTCAAAGTTGTTTTGATGAATGAAGAGGTTGCAAATGAGTACTCCAATTTATTCTCTACTTATGGCAGATTCTGAGGGCTTTCATTTCATAATCATCTATTACAAAAGCTTGTGAAATTGTAATGACCAGGCCAGAGCCGATGGTCACCCAGTGACAAGATTGGATATGGTGTCAAGGGTTCCTCTGCAGCACAAGCACTTGTGTGGGGCCTACCCTGGAGTGCACACTAACAGCCAGCACTGATGGGGAGACAAACGGGCCTGAAAGCTTCTGCCTGAGAAATCTTCCCCATGCTGCCCGTCTTTAATAAAGCAGTGCCACCTTAACCAAGTGGTCCCATTACATGGGTATGGCCTCGTGGCTGATCCATGGTGCCTCGTTCTTCCCCTCACAGTGTGTGGCAGAGGTGGCTCCAAACCCAGCCTTGCACAGCAGCAGCCCAGTTAAGATGGATTTTCTCTGTCTTCTCTGGAGACAGAAGACACACCATAAGATTTGTCGTTGCCATCTTATGGTGAGGTCCCTCCATGCAGATAGTGGCTACTTTATGGCCTGTCTGCTTTTTTCCTTCCCCAGGTTCCACAGAGAGCTTTCCTCCTGCCTTTTCTTTTCCCCTTGCATAACATATAATAAAAATGACAAAACATTCAAATCTTTGCAAGCAGGCATACAATATACACAGAGTTAGTTGCCACATTCTGTTACTTCCCTGGGCATAATTTCTATGCAAGTTTGGTTCAACTGGCACTTGAAACAAACTTCAAGGCTTGCAGATACTGAAGTGTAGCTTTATCGGCTTTTAAAACCAAGTTGCTTTCTCTGCCTCTGCAGGAATGTTTGGGATTGTTTGGTACATGTTCTGGCTGCTTCATGCCTATGAGAGCCCTGCTGCACACCCAACAATAACCAGTGAAGAAAGGATATATATAGAGACAAGTATAGGAGAAGGAGCCAGCCTAGCTAATACAAGTGTAAGTAAAAAAAGGCTTTTCTTGTTGTCATTTGTGAGCACTTTGCACAAGATGAGCATATGAGTGGATGGAAACTGTTAGCTTCATAAGACAGGCGGAACTAGGGGCTTTTCCTTTCATGAAAATTACAGGATCAGGCTCTTGCAGCTGGACAGGATGAGTACAGGAAAACACATAATGCTGTTTAAGCTCTTGGCTTATGGAGCTTCTCTGATCTAGGGAGGGAAGGGACGGATTGGGAGGGGGAACCACTCATTCTGGTCTCCTGCTCTTGAGTAACTCTCATGCTTGTTCTAAAAAATATTCATGGATTTAGCTAAATAAGAATCTGACTGCAGATGTTAAATTATCCAGCTGCCTTTTGAACTCCTGTTAACGATGATTGCAAATCTAATAGCTTAAGGACTGGGTTTCTGCCTGCACACTCTCACAGAAGCTCACATCCTTAAGTCTTCTCATCCTCTCTCTGACAAGATCCTGGAAGATCCTGGAAATTTTGAGTTAAAACCTATTTTCCCATCAAACTTTCCTCCATTCCCTTAGGTAACTTTTTTTGCCAGTAGTGGAAAACAAAGGTGTTTCTTGATAAACTGTTCATTCTTAGCTTTCAATTTTGAACATTCTGGAACAAATCTGTAACTCCAGTTCTTTCCTCTACATGTTTTGGGTAATAGACTTGCTAAGAGTGTGAAATACCAGACTCTCCTTTTGGGTGTGCTTCTGAAATTTGGCTGAAGTCACTCAGGTCTTGGCTGGAGACACACATACTTGTTCCAGGTCATGGATTTTCCTTGCAGTATGGCGGTTTTACTGCAGAGGAAACTAGTACCACCTTCCTAGGTGCACGCACAACCACAGGCGTATGGTGGCCTGTAGAACACAGTTAGCAACTTTTTTTTTTTTTTTTTTTTAAATGAGAATGTCAATGTGTATTGCCATAACTACAAATTTCAGCTTCTGATGGGAATTCTGTTACAAATCAATAAGTCTCTGAAGCATATTTCCTGCTGTAAGGAGCGTTGGAGCATAAATAATAATTGAAAATGCCAAAAGCAAGTTACAGAAGTTAAATTCTGTACCCCAGGCCTTTTGTTTTTTTTTTCCTGAATTAAATTAATTAGGTTGAAGCAGGGAGTTGCTTGTTGCTGCACCACTGCCTGTCTCTTAGCTTAGACATCCCTTTTCTCACACTCCTTTCAACAGAATGTCTCAAACTGCATCATGCCAAAAAATGGGGAATGGAGCAAGTTTTTCTCTAGTTTTCTTTGATTCTTCTACTGATCCTGTTGTCCCAATAGCAGGATTGCAGAAGATGTCATGTAATTTCAGTAAGCAGGGCGATAGTAATGCGGTATTCTTCTTAAAAATCCTAACTGTTCTAAGAAATTTTTTTTGCCACTCATTCAAGAGATATATTTCACTTGCATTCTAAGTGATCTGTGACGTAAGTTGCATGCAATGTACCAAATAGGCTTGATAATAAAAGATACTGGTTCTTTATTTTGCCTCTGTCTACCCAATTTTGTGGGTTTTTTTCCCCTAGAAATTTAGTACTCCCTGGAAGAGATTTTTCACTTCAATGCCAGTTTATGCAATCATTGTGGCAAACTTCTGCAGAAGCTGGACCTTCTATTTGCTCCTTATAAGTCAGCCTGCTTACTTCGAAGAGGTCTTTGGATTTGCTATAAGCAAGGTAAATGTCTGAGATGAAGCAGTGACCTTCAGACCTCACCCTGGGACACGCACCAGGGGAGGTTCAGGTTTAACATCAGGAAGAATTTCTTCACTGAAGGGGTGGTTAAACATTGGAATGGGCTGCCCAGAGATGAGGTGGAGTCATCATCCTGGAGATGTTCAAGAAATAAGTGGACATGGCACTTGGTGCTATCGTTGTGTTGTTTGAGGAACACCAGATAGACCTGGAACCATTCCATCAGATGATTCCCAGTATTTGGGATGACATGCTTCTGCTGAACTGATAGAAATAAAAGTATGCGAGCATCAAATTATTAGAAAAAGGAAAGAATGGAGACGTTATTTTGGGAAATAGTTGATTAACTCCCACCCCCATATATGAAAAACCACAAAGTACATAGAAATGCACATTTTGTTTAGTGTTGACTGTTTAGCATTACTTGCCAGGTAATTTTTATCCTCTTCCTGACTTTTGTTACTTTTCATTAGCAATGAAGGATCCAATTTTTTATAGATTTATATTCCCTGCTGCCACCATTTCATTAAAATCAGAATTGTTACACTCTCTCTTTGGAGCATGAATGGAGAATACAGAATAATTGTTTCAGAAGAGTTTTCCCTTTTAAAAACCCATTCCTTTAACATACATACTTGCTGTGGGGTAATTAATTTCACAAGTGTGAGGCTGATAAAGAACACTGTTATTTATCTGTTCTGGGAGCACTGTATGCCCAGATTCTGCACGAGTAGCAATAGTTACGGCATAGTAGCAATGACACTGAATGGCGAAGTACAGCGTGGAGATGAAGAACAGGGATATTAAGAAAAGTTACATCTGTTTGTTCGGAGCTGCTTTTCATTAGTGCTGGAGTTGCATCTCTATGAACCTCGTTCATTTAAAACCAGTGTAATACCGAGTGTCAATGTAACAAGGTTGCACACCCTGGAAAGTAAACTCAAACTTCTCATTAAATTACTGCTTCAAAGAAAAGCTTCTAGAAGACGACAGGCTGATCACTGAAACTCTGTTCCTCTGAGGTCGTGCTGCGTCTGATCCTGTTTGACCTCTTCATTAGTGACCAGGATGACCCAGCAGAGTGTACCCTCAGCAGCTTCGCAGACGACACAAAACTAGAGCACACTCCAGGCTTGTGCTGCTGTTCAGAGGAACCCTGGCAGGCTGGAAATGGGGCTGACAGGAGCCTCGTGAAGCCAAGGAGGGAAAGCGTAAAGTCCTGCACTGGGGAGGAGCAAGCCCACGCACCAGTATGCGTTGGGATCTGCCCAGCTGGAAGCAGCTTAGCAGAAAAGGGCCTGGGGGTCCTGCTGGACTCCAGCTGGGACATGAGCCAGCAGAGTGGCCTTGCAGCAAAGACTAAGGGTATCCTGGGTGGCATTGTGCAATGGCCAGCAGGTTAAAGGAGGTCATCTTTGCCCTCTACACAGCACTGGTGAGGGCACACCTGAAGTATTGTGTCCGGTTCTGGGCTCCACAGGGCGGGAGAGACATGGACATACTGGACAGAGTCCAAGGAAGGGCCTGGCAGGTGACTGAGGAATGGGAACGTTTCTCCCATGATGAGAGGATGAGAGAGCTGAACTGTTTAGCCTGGAGAAGGGAAAGCTCAGCAGGGCTCTCATCCATATGTAAAAATATCTGAAGGGATAGTGTAAAGAAGATGAAAATAGGCTCTTTGCAGTAGCTCCCTGTCATGGATCAAGAGAAAATGGGCACAAACTGAAACACAGGAGATTTCTACTGAGCATCTGGAAACACGTTTTTACTGTGAGGGTGACTTTGTACTGGAACCGGTTGCCCGGAGTGGTTGTGGTATCTCCATCCTTGGAGATACTCAGAAGTTGTCTGGACACATTTCTGGGTAACCTTCTCTAGGAGATCCTGCTTGAGCAGCACGCTCCTTCCAACTTAAATCTATCTGGGGTTCTGTGAAAATGAAAAGAGGATGAACATCAGTTTGTAGGCTGTAATTCCACAAGAATAAAAATACATGCATATCTTTACATAAATTTATTCAATAATTTGTAAAATTATAAAATAATGTCAGGTTTTATGCCATATGGTCTGCAGTCCATATGCAATGTGCAGGTGCTTCCTTCCTTTACATAGTGGCAGGTTACAGGGACAGATTTGTTATTCAGGAAGGAGCTCCTTGAGAACATAAATAACAAAAATATACAGAAGTGGTTGAAAACCAAGATAGAGCACTCTAATATGAGGACCCATCAGACAGGGCTTTGTGATGTCTACGACTGAATTTAACATAAACAGTCTTCAGTGCAACACCTTAGAGTATCCGTGAGTACTGGGGATATTGCATGGCATTCCTAAGGTGAGATTCTCACTCATGCTCTGGTTTCTCCTCCTGGGCCGTAAGGAGATGTTTCTTCCATCACCCAGTTTTGAGTATTTAATCAGATAAAATGTCTGACGCAGGGGAAAAGAGGTGAAGAAATGTTATGGTTGCTGTTCTCTTGCCCCTGTATCTTGAAGGGGAAATGGCAGCAAGCACTGATTTGTCTGTTTGCAGGTTGGCCTTTTGTCAGCAGTTCCTCACATGGTCATGACAATCATTGTGCCCATCGGAGGGCAATTAGCCGACTTCTTACGGAGCAGGAAGATCTTAACCACTACCACCGTAAGGAAGGTCATGAACTGTGGAGGTACTGTTGGATTCTGAAAATATGACATTTCAATTGTGTGCTGCACTTGATGCAAGTATCGTAGTGTAGTCCATGTTTAATTGCAACAAGAGACAATTTACTCAAGATTACAGCTGGTTAATCTGAAGCATTAAGTGCAGAGCTGATGCCTCATGACATAAATCCTTACTCATGTGAGGATGCATTTAAAAAGGGAGGAGGCAAGAAGCCTGGTTAATGCTTGAAAGGGCTATAGAGCAGTATGATCAAATAGGCCTCATCCTGCAAACTCATACAGACAAACTTAAACCTGTGCCATGGAGCTGAAGAGACCCTTTCCTGCTGGATTCAGCCTTGCAATAACTGGCCATGTTCCCATTTGCTCCTTCCAGCAGGACTCACTGACAAGTTTAGGCTGAAAGGTTTAGTAGGGGGAAAAAAGTGAAGGATGGACAGTTTGATTTTAACTCAGCACAAAATAATTTGTTTGCAGTTCAGTCACTGAACTGAAAAATCAGTGATGTGTAGGGCTGACACCGAATTGGAGAAAAGATTGCAAGCCAGGTAGCCTGTGAGGTAGTTAGTTGCCCACTGCCAATTACTGGCTGGCATTATTTATAGATGGCATGTGCTCCTAGAAAAAGAGGTGCCTGCAACCAGCAGTACCACATAACTTGGCTGTGCATCTTCAGAAAGGATGATCAAATTCATTGTATTTTCAGGGCATATTAATAGTCATTAAAACAAAACAAAAAAAAAACAGAGGGATTGTAATGTTACATAGTAGAAAATGTTAATTTGCAGTAATGGCAGAGACTGGAAGTTCCTGCGATGCTCAGGGCTGTCACGTTGTGTTGGTAGCACACTTGTGTGTAAAACTTCCTTTTGTTCCATTTAACAAGAATATCTTGCATCACTACAACCATGAGAAATCAAAAGCAATTGTTTTTCTCCTTTCCCCTATAATGTTTGTGTGTCTGTGAATTTTTCTGCCTTTTGCACAGAGTCACTCTCTCATTGTTTACCTCTATTGCTCAGTGAATTGACTCCACCAACTGCTTGGGTCATCTCCTCAGTGAATGAGGAGAAAAAAAAAAAAGAATATCTTCTCAAAAAATAAATATACAAATATTTCTGAAAATGTACCAAGCTCCCAAGTATGTTTCAGAATAACTAAAAAATACAAAAGAATTTTTTCTCTTTTTAAGCTGCTATTCTGGATAGTGCTTATTAGGTATTTTCATGACCAGTAGAAATTGAAATGTAATTAATTCTCATGTGTTTCCTTTGAAGGCTTTGGGATGGAAGCAACCTTGCTTTTGGTGGTTGGTTATTCTCATACAAAAGGTGTGGCTATTTCCTTTCTGGTGTTAGCAGTAGGCTTCAGTGGCTTTGCAATTTCAGGTAAGAATTAATCTTATTCTTGCTTTTACCATTCATGAGAAAAATGATGCCATTATCCTCACTGTTCTTACTGCCATCATTTCTATTGTTATTTTTACTCTTAAACATAATAATACTTAAGGATTGTTCCTTGTTTCTTCCTATATCAGAAATAATTTACTTCAGTATCCATGAACCATGTTGCACACACGACATGAAGCTTTGAACGAACCTGCTCTTTATTGATTCCAGTTTACATCAGCTTTCTGATGTTATTTTCTAATATGCCTTTACACTGTCAGTCACCTTTTCATCCTATTTAACTGTATCCCTAAAAGGAAAGAGAGAGAGAGAGTGTGGGGGAAAGAGAGAATTGCTCCACAGTCAATAGTTGCACAAGGGTCATCAGCTGCAATCCTGCCCCCAGCCCTGGCACCTGGTTTTTGCTTTCCATGTCAGCCCTCCCTCTGTTGCATCCTACAACCAGCCCTTCTCCAGAAGTTGTTTCTAACACTTTCATGGCTCCCACCCATGTTTTGTAGTCTCAGGCTGTTTTACAGCACCATCAGTACCAGCATTACTGAAAAATATTCCCCTTTTGTTATGAAGATTGAAGGCCAACATCTTCCAAGAAGACTTCCAAGAACAAGGATCTATTGAACAAAACTGACCCACAAAGTATCTACTGATCCTCGGTTGTTTCTGGATTCTGCAGATGGGAAGTGGTTTTGCTTCTCAGTTACCAGGTCCTTGCATAGCTGGCCATTTCTATCAATCAATTTTTACTGCAGGATTTTCCCAGTAGTCTATTTCTTACTTTATTTAATACCACACACTTGGAATTCATTGTCATTTCTTGTGATCAACTGTCGTTCATATGACTAATTTTCATTACCTAGGGAGTGATAATTATCTGAGCTTATGTTTAGTATTTGTTTTCATTTCTTAATAAAATATGTACTCAGAAGACACACTACAGTAAGAGAAATTATTTTTCCTACTGGTTTATAATCTGATTTTTTATCATGTTGTCAAACTGCTACTTAAAACACTGAAAAACATGAATTAAAAACCACTACTACATAAGTAAAAAGATAGAAGACATTCAACTAATATGAGGTATTGATTCCTAAAAGAAAAAATATTTGACAAGGGCACTGTTTCAGTATGAGAAAATGGGAACTACAGACACTTTAAATTTTAAATGAGGCGAAATCAAACTTTATTTTCCATATAAAAGAATCTCCAGAGGTGGGGAGGAAAAAGGGTGTTTGGAAAAGAATAAAGTTGGAGTCCTTTTTAGGTTGGATATTAAGAAAAGGTTTTTCACCCAGAGGGTGGTAGGGCACTGGAACAGCTCCCCAGGGAAGCACCAAGGCTGACAGAGCTCAAGAAGTGTTTGGACAGGGCTCTCACACACTGGCTGTGACTCTTGGGGTGCCCTGTGCAGGGCCAGGAGCTGGATTTGATGACCCTGATGGGTGCCTTCCAGCTCAGGATATTCTACGATTCTGGGATTTTTATCACCCAAAAAATGCTACCGTTCGTTCTTGAGATGGGGAGTTCCTAGCCTTTCCGGGCTCCTTCAGCCAGAATGGCCGCAGAAAGCGCTGTTGAGCCGGCAGCGCAGTGCAGTGCTGCAGAGCTGAGTGTCATCTCTCATTTTCTGAAGGCTTCAACGTGAATCACTTGGACATAGCCCCGCGCTACGCCAGCATTCTGATGGGCATCTCCAACGGCGTGGGCACCCTGTCGGGCATGGTGTGCCCGCTCATTGTTGGAGCCATGACAAAACATAAGGTAACGCTTCTCCGTGTGTTCTAGGAAAAGGGTTAGGTAATGCAACAGAAGTTAAGACATTTCAAAGGTTCCTGGGGATTCCATTTCATCACTGGTCTCTGCAGCTGTTTTCTGTTTATCTTAAACATGCACTTTGGTAATACCATCGTGGCCTGATTCTCAGCTATTATAAACTAATTATCAGTGTAGGGAGATAATATTTTATACCGCCTGAGCCTGAGTCTCTGCAATATCTCCATGCAACTGTGCAATGCTTATAGGACCTGGAAAACTCCTTTACAATGCATTCATACCCCAATGGCAGGGTTCCTAAGCAATCATTGATCTACAGTCGTATTTATGTAGTTGTTAGAGAAATCCCTGCATTTCCAACTCCATTAATATTTCACATGCGAGAGAGAAACTTCACTGTGACAAAAAAGAAACAGCAAAGAAACCCGAGTTTTATTATATTTGCTGTAGTTATAAAAAATAATAATAAAAAAAATCTTTGCAGTGATTCTCATAAATTGTTCTGTCTTCAGCATCAGGAATCACACAGTGATCACAGTCATTCCTCTGTATGTGCTAATTCATAGAATTATGAATACAGAGAAAGAAATATTTCTTATTACTGGAAACTTAATGAGACCTGCACCATTCTTTCAGACCCGTGAGGAATGGCAGAACGTCTTTCTGATCGCAGCCCTGGTGCATTACAGTGGCGTGATATTCTATGCCATCTTTGCTTCAGGGGAGAAGCAGGAATGGGCTGACCCTGAAAACCTCAGTGAGGAGAAATGTGGCATCATTGAGCAGGATGAACTGGCTGAAGAAACAGAGATGAACAATGAATCTTTTGTAAGTCCAAAGAAAACGTACGGTGCTACCAATCAAAATAGCGAAGTACAGAGAAGGGAATGGAGGAAGCAAAAGCAAGTAACTCAAGACATGGAGGAACAGACTTCTTACCACTATGAAAATGGAAATTTTCAAGATTTGTCTTAATACTTGAAACTGTAAGATTTGTATAGCAGCTACTCCCATGACTCCTTCTGCCTAGCTGCCCCAAACCATCAGGTATCCATATTTATTCTCTTATTCAATTATGTAACTCTGGCCACACGGCTAGCTTTGAGGGGGGATAGTTCCCTCCTAATGGTGTGTAAGATGGCATCGATAATGGGACTGGGATGAATGATCCTAAATCCCCTCCCAGCTGTTGTATCACGTTGGGAGAGCTCCTGTGCCAGGTAGGCGCCCAGCCCTGGCAGGGCTCCTGCCTGATGCAGGCTGTAGAACTGACTGTAGGAGCAAGGAGTTCCCTCATCTGAACAGAGAAAGTGCTATCAGATGGTGGGTCCACAGTGATCTCTGTAGTCCCTGGGTCTCCAGTGCTGTGACAGCCTGTACTGAGTGCCCCTCCTTTGTCTTTTTAGGATTCCTGTAGGGTGGTGTGAACTGCTTAATCCATGTCAGACCACAAGCTCATGCTAACAGATGGGAGCAGAGGGAAAAGCAGATTTGTGACAGTAGGCTGTAATTTATTACTAATGGCCACTCAGCATGGGGAAGAGGAGCATGTGGCAGAGGTGGCACAGGATTGCTTCAACAGTTCCTACAAATTTATTGGCAGAAATCTTTACATGCACAGCCCACCGAGTATGGATAAGACAATAAAATGGATACTTGTAAAATTTCTCCCCCTCCAAAGATTTTGTGCTGGCATGAAATAATTTTGAATACAAAATCATCGTTAGTGATGCAATATTATTAATCCTTATGAAAGGAAATCTTAGCCCTGTTTTGATTAGGATTCTCACTCAATTCATTATTGTGAAGTAATTAAAATATATTTTTCTAGTATTATACTCATAGAGTTCCTGGTCTCAACACTGACAGTCCTCTTTTAGGTGAATGAGCTTACAGGAGTAAAGTCTTTAGTTCCGGGTCTGTAACTTTTCAATGCCTCAGTCCCGCTCTTGCTGTGAATGAAGCGCTGTTCCATTCGAGACTTAGCAGGGCACCTGTGTATCCAAGTCATTATCTTCTGCCATTGCTGTATGCTTGACAGGATAAAGTGGCTTGAGCCTTTTTCTACCGTTTTTAGAATCAACCAGCGGAGCATGCAGTACCATCTCAAACAGTTAGCTACAGCTCAGAGACTCATTGTGGCATTTATACTACTTTCAGAATGGATGATTTCAGTAAGATGTGATTTAATTTGTCTCCCATTATGACTACTGCCTCATTAAATTCAAGTGAAAGCTATCTTGTCCAGCCTACGCTGTGCTTTGTGATGTTTCAGTATTATTGTTCTCATGTACCATATGCAGCCACTGCGGCGCACACGGGATTCCAACATTTCTCAGATGCATTTTGCTATTTTATTGAAGTGCAATTGAATAGCATGAGTGCAATTACAGCTCAACATTCATTTGAATCCATGGATGATTTATCTTCCCTACAAACAGGGATATTGGGAAGTGAGCAAGTTCTCTGTTCATGTCTCTTGTTTCTCTTCTACTTTGAAAAACCCAATCTGCAACTGTATATGAATAAGAAGGAAAGTGAGTTGAATGGATACGTGACTAATTTGACTATAGTGAAGACTTTTTAATTGGTATGAGCAGATAATTTAATGAAAGGGGTAGTTTCATGGTACAGCTCAAACCTGCTTTTAAAAAAAATCAGTTTATTAATAAGCCACTCCAAAAAAATCTTGCCACTTTATTCTGTTAAGTCAGAAAAGAATGGTTTTTTTTAAAATTCAAAACTTTATTTTAGACTAGAGTTGCTTATTTCACTGCTGATATTTAGAATGGATATAAGAAAATATCTTATGTCTTGCAGGTTTTAGTCAGCATTTGGGGATTTAATTGCCAGGAACTTGAGTCAAATGTTCTTATCAATCTATCACAATAGCAGGACCAGCTGCTGTCAAACTATTTTGCAACATTCACAATTTACAAAAAAACGAAGGTCACTGCTTTGCATATGTGCAAAGCAAACAGCTTCTTCCTCCCTCTCCAGTAATGTAGCATTCATAGAATTGCTACAGGAAGTCCAATAGGGAAAATCCTATTATGAAAGAGTTTAATGAAAGAATCGTTTAAAGTATAATCTGACAGAGAAAAGAGAAGAGCAGGCAATGTATTACTCTAGAAACAGTAACATTTGCTTAGAAGCAGCATCATTTTCCCAGTCATGATGAAGGGTAATTTTCCTGTCGTTAAGAGGAGCACAAAGCGACTGAACGTTGTTGTTATGACAAAGAACTACAAATATCCCAAAATTTTGGGAAATGGCCAGCTGGCCCATGAGAGCTCGATTGCCTCTCTGCTGAATGTAGCTGCTATTTGTCACTGTTGCAGATGCACCACAGCTGTCACAAGTGACAAGGCACAGCTCAGTTTGGCAGGATCATTTTGCATCCACAAACAGACTGCTCTGATTTAGTTCAGTAGAAGTTTGACTTCAATGGACATTTGAGCATTATTTAATACCCTGAAAGAAATGGTTTAAAAACATCTGGGCAAGCTTTTGCATTAAAAAAAAAAAAAAAAACAAACCCTTTCTTTCTTTTCTATGTTTAACTGTTTCCACTAACCCAGTATCAACTCTCAGCAGTTGAAATTACACACATGCCACAGTGCTTTTCCGGGCACTCACAGTCTGGGCTGTCTTTCTCCCTTTCCTTGTCATCTGTTTAAATATTTCAGGTGCATTGCATGAAGTGTAAACATCAGCACTGGTTGGAAACTAGTTCATTTTTCCTGGAAATCTCTGTACTTAACCAACTCTTTGATTTACACAGTGGCTTCCACAATCCTGTATGACAAAGAATAAAGACAACTTACTGAGAACAAACTGACTTTGTAACTTTTGCTGGATGTTTCTATCTGCAACATGTTCCAATAGAATTTTCTTGTGGAGTCTAAGGAGGGTGTTTTTCATACAAACTGACTTCTTAAAATATCCAAGAACTTGGAACTTTTTAAAAATCAGGGAAACCAGCATATCCCACTCAGATTTCTATAAAGTAATCTCTCTAATGATAACGGATGTGAATAACTCAAACGGTATTTTCTAAGGAGAAGTAGTAGCTTGAACTAACTTCATTTATCACATTGTGTGCATATTTTTGTGTTCCCACATCCAAAATAACTGTTGCATCTATTCAAATATGACAGTGCTCATACAACTCAGAGTTTGATTTGAAGACGGCTTTCTGATTGCACAAAGGAAGCAACATGAAGTTTACACAGGAATAAACATCTTAAGTGAGCCAGAGGAAGATTCAGCTCTCCATAAGCTGAAATGGTAGGACAGTCCACACAATATGAATTCAAGTCTGGGGAGAGAAGAAGCAGCACAGTAAATCCCAGGAATATGCTGTTGATCTACTGATCTTTCTTAACAAAGAAAGCTGTATGTAGCTTTTATTTCTTTGACAAGTATTATTTTTTTAGGGATTGCCTAGCAGAAGTTTAATGATAATTAATACTCCTCTTGTATTTTCGTAAGAGTTAAACAAAATGTTCCTTGCAGTGAGACAGGAAAAATTAATGACAGAAAGGATGAAAAATTCACCTGAGTAGGAACTTCTCCAGGGAAATGATCACTTAGTCCAAAAGAATGTACAGACTTTGGGGTAAAATATGTAACAAGGACATCCAGATGTTACCCAAGTGCCAGGAGGAGTCTCATATGTAACATAATTAACTGAAAGCAGGAAGGTGAAAATCAACTCAAGGTCATGCAAAACGTGTTAAGGCTTCACATGCATGCTTCCAACTGACTTCTTTTGACAGTTACAGAGATCTGTAAATTTAGTCATTATTTTATGGAAAACTTTGTAAAAACCAGATTTTACAGATTTTATCTTATTTTTCTTTTTATTTTCTGTTGAAGATCTTGATTTTAGACTGCTATTTAATTGTTCATATTTCAAGAGAGGGGAGTATTTCTCGTGATTTAAAGAACAGAAAGGGGAATAGAGAAAAAGAGAAAGCAAATTGCAGCCACAAGGCAATGCAGACAGAGGGCTGAGGATAAGAAATCAATTTTCAAATCCTGGAAGCAGAACTTGGAGTTCTCTAGGTTTTTGAGTTATCAGCCTACAGGATGGGCCAAGATCTAATATTCTGCATCATCCTAGGGTCCAGAGAAATCACTCAGCTCTCATGTCAAAGCTTAACTCTCATGAAATCAGGAATAAACGGAGAGATTAAAAACTCCTCACTCTTATGTCTTCCAAATGCCTATGCTGGATTAGGTAACACTGCTGGAAAGGAAACACTGCTAAAACTATCGCAGCTCTGGATGTACATGCAGAAGACAGTCTGGCAGGCTTGTTTGTGAAAATGCTTCCAACTACTTACATACTGGTATCAGTTATTTCTTAACTTCTATTTGATAACAGTGTTTAGCTGTGACACAAAAAAATGTCCCTTTTTTATCTCAACCATTTTTTGTTTTTGTGATTATACTGCTTGTCGTTTTTACAGCTCTTCTGCATGCAAAATTATGTAAGTAAAGAAAGAAATTTATGTAAGAAATGTAGTTAGATTGTACTTCTTCGTGCTGAACTATCTATAGCATAATAAGAGCCAACACATTTTTTCCACAGAAGCACAATATTTGGGTATTTTAAGTCTTGATCATAATAAAAGCTTGACCCATTTAATTTGCTGTCCCCCATCCCAGGTTGTCGTGTACTCCCCCTCAATTTCATTACTGTATTGGATGTCTGCAGCAGCTGACAGGCTACATTTGTTTATGTATAATCATACTTATCTGCTCAATAAAGTCAGTGCTCAGACACTTGCTGTACCAACTTTTGACAACTATTTTGCTCCTTGTTTTAGGCTTAGTTCTACCTGCACAACAAATTCAGGACATGGCTGTTTTGTTAAATATGTGTCAGCAAAACGCCTGAACTCGTGAAAAATGCATCTCCACTGGCTCAGAGTTTTGGTTGCCCAGAGGCTTCTCACAAATCTCTGAAACACCAGCCAGGATGACAACAATGTTTGTAAGGCAGGAAGTATCTGAGTACCCCCAATAAAGATATCTCTGCTCTCTGGAGCTGGCAGTCATGATCAGAAGCGACATGCCAGGTGCTTTCTCTCTGCTGGGCACAACTGTAATGAACAGCAGGGAAATTAGTGGGAGAAACTTGCTGATACAGTGATTAAGATAAGGGAAATGGGACTTTCTTTTCTTTTAGGGCGGGGACTTTGATCCCATCTGCTTGTTCCCCACCCCAGTCGTGGTGTGTAATCAAAAGGAAGATGTCTGCAGGTCCTGAGAGACCCAGTTTATCTCTTGGCAATGATCAGTCATGTACTTTGTACTGGTACAAATCTGCAGAGCGTGGAAGTGGCTTGTGGGCCCTTGCTGATTTATGTTGGGTGAGGGGAAATCATAGTACTAACAGGGAACTCGAATTTAGATGTGAAAGAGATTCACATTAAGGGCAATCACGTGAAGGACAAGCAATGTGAATGGATGTAATGTTACTCCTGTGGAAAAATGCTGCTGTGTGGGGCAGACAGGAGCAGCTAGCAGTAACCCCAGCAGGTAGGTTTTCCCTCAGCAAGGGAGTGTAATGGAATAACCCCTGTCCTGCACCGTGCACTTCCAGTTTCCCAGTGCCCCGTACTGGCTGCAAGTTTACCTGTTACAATGCTTGGGCAGAGCTTAGGAAAGTGCTGCAGATGCACCAGACCCTTATCTTTACCTTGTCTTTTCTTGTTTTCATGTGTGGCTTCCCCTGAGCCTTGCGAACTGATGGCAAGGTGCACGAGACACCAGGGCAACCCAGCGTCAAAGAGAGCAAGGGTTCACTCTTCAGCATATTCCTTACTTTATTTTATTTTTTTGATTTTTGCTGGGAAGTGCCAAATTTAGTGCCAAGGTTCCTGGCCGCAGCAGCTGGAACCGTGGGTCCATGGTGGGCCTGGCTGGCCAAAGGTCAAGGCCGCGCTGGCCTGTGCTGCTCCCTCTGCTCTGCCAGAGCACACAGGGAGCTGCCACGCTGGTAGGGGGCTGGAGGGCAAAGTTCCTGACCAGGCTGGGAGGGGAATTGCAGTCAGGATCTCTGTCCCCTACCCTTGAAGATGTCCCTGCTCACAGCAGGGGGCATGGACTAGATTACCTTTAAAAGGTCTGTTCCAACCCAAACTATTCCATGATTCTATGATTCTTGGGCAATTTTATGGCTTTCAGAGAAGCTATGGTGCTCACTCATGCCAGTTATTGGGAAAGACTTGCCTCAAAAGGATCTGGCTCTTCAAAAAGGCACGTAGGAGGAGTTTGCTAACAGGAGGAGTTGTTCTCTGTTTATGTCAACGGCTGGAACTGGTTTCAGAGGACATGGACACACATTAGTTTGAAAAAAATATCACAGGGTGTTTTCTTGAGCCATCAAATTACTGCAACAGCTGAAGGTCAGCAACAACACCCCACACATGCAGATTTCCTCATCAGGAATGCCTGGTACAAACCCTAGCAGCAAGCAAAGCATTTCCATCAGTGATATTTTCATTAGTGCTTGCCCCAAGAAACTATGAAATATCTCAGGATGAGAAACTAAAGTCCACTAAACTTGTGTAGTTTCCACACCTGGTGTTCTCCCCAAATCGTGGGTGGGCTTAGTATTTTAATTTATGTAGTGATGCTACATTTTATTTGGAGAGATAGATTCCTGTAGTTCGTGTCATAGTGAAAGATGCCCAGGTTGATTTGGTTACTCCAAAAGACTTTCCCTCCCCATCTGCAGTGACTTGAATTTCGCCTTTTTGAAGTCCATGGGATTCCTGTCAGGCCATTTCTACAACCTTTAAGGCCCCTCTGAGTGCTGAGCTCTTGGACCAACCACTCCTGCCAGTTCTGCATCATCTGCAAAGCTGAGGGTTTGCTCTGTCCCATCATGCAAGTTATTAGTGACTCTATGCTGGTCTCAGCATTCACCCCTGGGATACACCACAAATCCCTGCCTCTAGCTGGGCTTCATGCTGCTGGTCCCGAGCCTTGGAGACAAACAGTTCAGCCAGTCTCAAACCCAGCTCTTTGCGTCCTTCTCCGGTGTGTGCCCTATCATTTTGTCAATGAAGAAAGTGCCGGAAGCCTTGTTAAGCTCAAGCTCTGCCCTTGTTCACCGAGCCTGTCTTTTTCTCCTGGAAGGCTATCAGGTTCCTTCCCTCCTTCTTAAAGACCAGAGTGACATTTGATTCTTTCCCAGTCATCAGGAATCTCTCCCACTGCTGACAACCCTTCAAAGGCAATCGAAAGTGGCCTTAGAGTGGCATCAGCAGCTCCCTCCACACCCAGTACATTCTCTCAGGGCCCATAGACCTACGCATGTCCAGTCTGTGTATGCTCCTTAAACTGACTCTACTCCAAGTCTTCCTTGTTCTGGACTTTTACACAGGTTTGAGGTACCTGGAATTCCTGGAGGCTGCTCTTATCAGTGAAATCTGAGGCAAAGGCAGCGTGGAATACCCTGGCTTCCTCTACGTGCTTTGTCAGCTAGACCCCTGCCCCATTCAGCAGCAAGCCCAAGTTTTCCCTCATTTTCCTTCTGCTGCTGGTACACCGGTCAAAGTCTCTCTTGTTGCCCTTCACATCTCTTGCCATATGCAATGGGGTGGGCTTTAACTTTGCTAACACTATCTCTGCGTGCTTTGCATGCTCTGTGTTCCCCCTGGATCATGTAACACGGCTTCTAGGCTGCTTTTCTGTGTTTGATCTCACTTAGAAACTCCTTCATCCATGCAGGCAACCTGATGACTTTGCTTGATTCACATTGTAAGGATGGACTCTTCTTTAACTTGGAGGAGGTGACTTTTGAATGATAACCAGCTCTTCTGGACCTCTCTTCTCCCCAGCGCCATATCCCATGATATTCTTCCAAACAAATCCTCAAGATGCTGAAGTATGCAGAGCTATGACCCACCATCTAAAGGCAAAGAATGGAGACACCCCAAATTTTTTTATTAATTTCTGAAACTCTGGGCTAGGAAGTAGATTGCTAAAATATTGTTGAATTGTGAAATTAAGTGGAGGGATCAAGCATAGGTACAGGAAAAGAGTTCTCTTCCATATCTCAATTATTGCCTCGAAATAATCCAAGGCCAAGTGTAAAGGCAGTCAAGGTCTCATTTCATTTTAGCACCTGCTGGCTGACATTCCTGGTAGAGAAATCATGTGTCTCTGCCCACTTTTACTGGTAATCTCAAAAAACTGTATTCAGGCAATTATGGATCAAGATTTTCCACCTGAAGAGGCAAGGACCCTCTATTAACAGAACAGCCATTTATTACACTCAAGTAGCCTAAAATATCTGGTTAATTAATTTTGCAGTTAATTCCTGGAAAAAAATTGATGGTATTCCAAACCAGATTTTATCAGCTTCTTTGCAATACAGCCCATTTTACTGGCATGCTGTTCAAAGGTTTCTATTGCAACTCATATTTAGGAGAGTTACATAAAACTTGGTGTAGGAATGAGTGACAAAGGTTTTGTTTATTTCATGTTATTATCTGTTGACTTTAAAAGACCTAGGTAACAAGTTAAGCAACAAGTCAATGATTAAACAGATGAAATGAGTATCCACTCTGCTAGTTTAAAAAGATATTTAGAAAGTATGAAGAAAAAACCCCAGTTCTCCGAGTTGTAAGAAATTTGAAGTACTAAAATTTTTCTGTTCTGCTTATTTAAGTTCTCTGATATTTACCAATTATCTTCTTTCTCATGCAATTTACTTTTGCATAATTTTTAATATTGGAGGAGAGGCATATTTTTGGCAATTTCCATTTTTAGATCAGCTTTGCAATACAGCAAGGTTATGCTTTGTCAGTTTTTCCAAAAAGATTTAAGACTTGATGTTTCTTCAGAGCAAATATTTGAGAATATAGAGGGC
This sequence comes from Dasyornis broadbenti, assembly GCA_013397935.1. Lineage (NCBI taxonomy): Eukaryota > Metazoa > Chordata > Aves > Passeriformes > Dasyornithidae > Dasyornis > Dasyornis broadbenti. The sequence goes on from VZRN01002121.1 coordinate 2,080,882, forward strand.
ATCATGCTATAGCAGTGACATAAAGGTCTTGCATAGTTTAAGGTTACAGTTCATCACCTGTTTGAACAGCAGTTCTGTCACCGGGAAAACAGCAATTCCCTCACATTTTCTTTGACTTACCTCCCTTGGACAAAATTGAAAGTGGTAAGAACTTGGAATATTCTTCCTTTGCCCTCTCTGGAACAAACTGGATGTGGAGTAAAAAAGAATGCAGTTCCAGGGTTTATGTACATTTCCAGACCGATATCACATATCCAGGAGAAAAATGTATTCTATTTTGAAAAACTAATGTTGCTACGTGCATTTGTTTTCCTCTCCTCTATCAATCTTTTATTTGGCAGTATGCAATCTTTTATTTTCCAGTACGCAATCTTTTATTTACAGTGTTCAGTTTGTGGCTGCACGTTAATGAGACTCAATCTGAAACAAAATCATCTGCTGGTAGCTGGGTAATTTTCATGCATGCAGGAAGGAATCCCTTTTGCTGTTGTGCTAACATGAGGATGACTTTCTGGAGGTGTATGTTACATATCGGAAGTAATCAGTTTATTATTGTTAGAACAGGATCAGTTGAATCTAATAATCACACTGTTATGCCATTATTTCCTACCTCTGGTATTTCCATCAGCTTCTGCTGCAGAGGTTACCAGCAGCAGCGATCGTGGAGAAAGACACTGGAAAAAGAACAGGGAGTGACTTTTGCCCCTCAATTGTCAGTTATGTTAATTTAATCACAAGTAGAGTTTCTGTTTCCTTTCAGTAGAAATAGCAACACCTACACACAGACACATACGTGCTTCACCCCCCCAAAAAATTAATGTGTAATTCGCTGCAGCTAAGACTTAGCTGCACTCATGATAACCAGAACAGCTGCTCCGATTATTGGTGCTGTCTTGTTTTAATTTTTCTCTCAAATTTAATAGGTCAGAAGCTGGAACTGGGCTCCCCATGCTGCGTGGTGGCTGGCCCGTGCGGACTGGGGATGTTTTAGCTAAGCAGTTCTGCAGAGCAAAGAGGTTGGTAGAAGGGCTCCTGATTCCTGCTGGAGCCCAGGTCTTTGCAAGTTCCTGCCAGACAAAAGAATTGACATCAGGGCTGGTAGCTCGATCCAGTTGCTTCTCTGAAGAACTCCTAAGGTGGAATTTCTGTGATGATAACACCTTCCTTTCCCCATTTGCCATTGTGGTACCCAGCTTCCATGTCCACGAAACACAAATGTGGCTAAAATCAGCTGTGATACACAGGCGTGGATCCCACAGGCTCAGGAGGACTCATTGCACCACGGATTAGCGGCTGAGGAAAGTCCATCTCCTCACGAGAACAGCACGTTCTCTGCGCAGGCAGCTCCATTGCCCGAGGGACATGCAAGTCTGGGTGGAAAGCTTTCAAATTCAGAGAGCTGTAGGCACAGTCCTCCACTAAATTGATGGAATTTTGAGGAAACCTCGAGGGAAAGGATTTTGGCTCCGTGTTTGTGAGGAGCCAGCCCAGAGGGAGGAACAATGGCTTAAGTTGCAGTGTGGGTGAACTGCTGTGCTTTGAATTGATCTTTTCCCCCTTTTTCCTCATAAATTGTCTCACCCTACACACCCGTTTTAGAGAAACAGTTGATGTCTAGAAATCGTGGATTTGTAAGATGCCTTCCCTTGTGAAGGTTTTGCAGGAGGGCGTCACAAAAGACGAGACACAGGACCAGACAAACTTCCCATGCATGCAATCTACTCCGCGTAACCTGGGTTTGTTACACGTTTTGTGTTTTGGGATGAGATGGGGAGATGAAATACAGCAGCCAAGTGAGATTTGACATAAATGAGGGATCTGCCAATGCAAATGATTTGTACTTTGGGATGAGACCCAATTTGGGAGAAAAATGGTATTCAGATTAGATATTTTTAAACAAAGCTTTTCTTCAGATTGAGCCCAAGCTAATACTGCTGTGAGATAAGTAACTTCTCCATTTCCTGATATGCGTTATTTAAATTTAATAAACTTTATACTGAATTCAGTTTCTTTCTTCTAAAATGGGAAGTAATTTGTTTTCAGAATGCAAGGATGTCAACTGAAGATTAGGAAAGAAAGGAAAATAAACAAATTCTTCCATGTTGCCTCCCCTGGGGCTGTTGCTGTCAGCACCCTGGCCCCACTCAGGCACTGTGGAGCCATCCTGAGTTCCAGTTTTATCCCCTCATGGGAGATAAAGCCCTGCTCCTGCTCCTTCCCGACGTACAAGTGTCTGCCCTGCCGGAGGAAGAAGGCAGCTTCTCCCAAACTTCTCTCTTTTAAACATCATTTTCCTTGACGGTGGACAAAGTATGAGAAAAAACTAGATGTTTAAAAGTTGGCAGAATGAATTTACTTAGTGTGATTATTTTAACAATTCAAAAACCCTTCTAAAAATATCCTAATAGTTATTTATTAATAATACTTCACTTGTCACTTTTGACATTTAGTTTAAGGGAACTACTTACTAATGAAAGGACAGTGCTTTCATTTACTGGAATAGACCAACATTTCTTAACAATTTTATCTCTCCAAATATTTACATAAATGAAGGCTAACCCTTATTGAACTCAATCACTATCACACTGTAAAACATCAAAACGTCAAGAGAAAAAAAAAAAGTAAGAATAAAGTATGTATTCAGTCCCAGGCCTCTAGGAGAACTTATCAGCTAATACTGTACCAACATGTTTAACTTAAAGCTGTGATTTCTTTAAGAACTTTTAAACTTGTTACCTCTAGCGGGGGGTAGGGGGCGGGGAAGAACATGTAATATCAGTGTCTTAATTAAAATTTAAAACAACGAGAGATAATCCAACGTGGAATACCAGAATTTATTCATAGAAAAAACACATCCTAAATTTCAGTTAAGCCAGCTAGAGGGAAGTAGATCAAGTGTCCCCTACTGAAACTTAGCTTTCGATGCTGTAGCTGATTCCACACATGAGATGGTATCTTACATATATGCTCCTGCTAGAGCATGTTGGCTAACAATTAACTGCCTGCCAGCAGGGAGGAATTCCCCCTCTTAGGACAGATTGTTCTGTGGTCATTTTACCCTTCATGACCTTCCGCTTCAAATACGTGAGTGACAAAGACAGATTATTTCATCAGGGCAAAATATGAGATTATTGAATAAATTTTGCCCGGCTCAGAAACTGAATAATCAGAGAGCAACTTATAATGAAGAGGCTCTGATTAAGAAAGGCTTATTCAACAAATTAAACTAATTTTAAAAGCAGTTATTCCTCCACTTTTGAAATTCAGGAAGTTAAAAAAAAGATTAACAGACACTAGAGTTCACTTACTGAAACCTGGCACCCATTCCTTACCAATTTTTTAACCTGTACAGTAGCAGCCATACCTATTAAGATTGCTTAATTATCTTCCGATGATAAAATTTATTGTAAGCTTGTGATAATCTTGGACATCTTTCCAGAAATGAAAAGCTGAGGGTGCCTGAGAGTAAGAAATGGCTGGTTTGAGGAGACAGACCATGGCCCAAATCGGCGTAGCTGTTGTGTATCCTCTGTGTAGCAATAACAAATAAGGGTGCAGGGGTGAAAGAAGAGCTGAAGGCGAGTGCTCTTTGTTGGCAACTGTTTGTGGTGAGGTCATGAAGACTTTGTGAGCTGAAACCGGCGATTTGTGCTGAGGCACAGTTTGGTGCAGAGGATCTCTCAGGTGTCTGCAGTACCATCCATTCTGAGAGCTGGAAGAACAGGGAAGAAGAAGTCCTTGAGCACAAGTAGATCTCGGTCAAGACGTGTGTCCCTTGGCCTGTGAAACAAAGAGACACCCAGGGTGTCTGACTCATTGTGACTGCTGCAAATTGGATCTTTTGTGAGAAATGCCCAGCTGTTTCCAGGGTATTGACAGCTCCAGGTGCTAGTTGGAAATGCTCATTTATCTTTCAGCCAAACCAGATCTACTCCTTCCTGCAATTCCCACCTGCCCCAAGATGTTCCCAGGAATCCCTAGGCCAAGAAGATGTGTTTTCCCACTGGCAAGACAGGAGGTTTCTTCCTTCTTGGGGAACAGAGAAATGAAAGCTTTGGTGGAGATCTGTCTGGCTTTAGCTCCTAATCCTCACCTTCCCCGTGGTAAGGCCTGCCTAATGCAGGAAGGAAACCGCCTCCAGTAGCGCCAGGGGAGGTTTAGGTTGGACATTAGGAAAACTTTCTCCACCAACAGCGTTGTCAAGCATTGGAACAGTCTGCCCAGGGAAGAGGTTGAGTCACCATCCCTGGAGGTGTTTAGAAGGTGTGCAGCTGTGGCACTTTGGGACATGGTTTAGTGGTGGGCTTGGCAGTGCTGGGTCAATGGCTGGACTCAGAGGTCTCCTTCAACCGGAGCAGTTCTATGGTTGTCCTGTGTGCAGTGTCGTGGGAGCTCAAAAAAAAAAACCTGGCTGTGAGTAGTCAGAAAGCTTTTCAGCTGCTGGCAAGATTTTCTGAGCAAAAAGGTGCAGGTACTGGCCATTTGTGAGTGTATTATGTTAGTATCTTTTTTAATGTGTGATGATGCATTCATTTGGATGTGAAGAGAGGGAAATGTCGAAGGTGGATGCCAGCCTTTTTCTTCTCTTCCCATCTCTTTCTATGTTAGCTTTTTTCCCACCCACACCTTTGATGGCAAGCCAGGATTTTTCCTGCCTTGCCACGACTGAGGCCATGGAGCTACCTTGTCAGTGAAAGTGTGGAATGGCAATTATTTCAGTGGAGAAAAGACGGAGTAGCAGGAGGAGTAGCAAACGAGCTATGGCAAACACCCCCATTCCTTCATGGAGCGTGAAGTTTATGAAGAGGCATTTTCTAGGCAGAGATTTCTAGCTCTGAATGTTATCTACATCCCTGGGTTTGTTGCTGAACTGGTAATGGCATAGATGTACCATGGAACAGATGCTCTTTTGTCAGTTACAGAAGCAATGTCACTATCGTCTACAGAAGGTTCAGGATGTCAGATAATTCTCTGAAATTTTAAAAAGTACAGAATGCAATGCTGTCTTAGAAAAAACACTCCATTTATAAGTTTCTGTGTTTGAGTATTTCCTCCTCCTCTCCTCTCCCCGATGCTGTGTATGTAATCTCTTGAAACACTACAGAAGACACATTTGATTTGCTCCAATTCCTTTCCCTTCAATTCTCATTTGTACATGAACCACAACAAAAATGAACACCTGGCTTTAGCCAGCAATGCCACACGTCATTGCTACAGGCAACACCTCCTCTTCCGATCGTGTGGATTCTTTCTTTGGTCCAATAATCTTCTTTTGCAATCATGTCTTGAATGCATTGATTAGTGGACAAAGCACCACTTTGGCACTTGCCTCTTTATTATTGTAAGGAAAGCAAAAATGTTTTAGTGCAACAAATTTGTTGGTGAAAAGGGACATTAAATTCCATTTCCTTTGTGTTAAGATCTTTGCTGTCTGGCAAACAACATGCACACAGAGGAAAATGCTTTTTGGCAAAGAACCTCTACTGAAAGTTAGTCTCTAGGGACTTCTAAAAAGCAATTGCTCTGTGCCATCAACCATATGGGACCAATGCTGCAGGAAGCTGAAAGATGAAGAAGAGATTTCAGATCTTCAGAACTCGCCAAGAGACAGAAAGCTCCATGAGACATAAAATGACATTTGTTGGACTTCTTGGCTCCACTTCTTATTTTTTTCACCTGGTATGGGACAAAACCTATCAATGGCCTCAGGATGACCAAAGAAATTGGTTTTTTGGCATGTGTTTTCTAGGCACCACTGGAGTGGACAGATCGTGAAAAGTGTCAGATGGGCTGTTGGCATGCTTAGTTGAAGAGACCACCTGTCCCCTCTGGGCAGGGTTGTTTTGGAAGAATTCTCTTTCTCGAAAGGATATTGTCGGTTTTGCTAAACATGAGTTGGTCAAACAGAAATCTCATTGTTTACAGAAGCGGGATGGTTTTCGGAGACTCAGAAACGAGAGCGCTTTAGACTTAACTGTACTTGTCGTACGGCCAGTGCCTGCTGGAATGAGCTGGAGGCATAAATCCCTGAAAACTGCAGCCCCTTGGGAGTTAGTGTCCAGTGCTAGCCTTACAGCATCCTTGCCCCACTGCGCTCCTCAGAACTCTGCCATACCATGAGTGTTTGGCTGGCTACCAGGTGAATTTGCAAGGGACAGAACACATAAAAGAGGCTCTTTATTAATAATATTTCCATAAGAAGTATAGAGAATGTATAGAGAATTTGGGTTTCCCTGAAAAAAGCTTGAGGATGAATATATATTTTAAAGTATTACTTTTTTTCTCTTAAAACAAGGCAAAGTGAAGGAATTTTACTCTGGGTAATTTTAGGGCCAGCAGCTCTCACCTTTCTCATAGAAAGGACTGCATTTGCAGCCTAATTCCTCTCTTTGCTGGAGTACGAGGCACAGCCTGTGTCTCTGTGAATTCAGTCTTGCTCAGACAGTGCAAATATGCAGGGAAGGATGGAGATCATTCACTGTGTGGCAATCATGAACTCACCATGAGTGATGCCATCAGTTGTCTCCTCTGACTGAAATTTGTCTCAATACTGCTGCCAGTTCAACCCATGCCCACTGGATATGTTTAGAAAGGCAAACCAGGGAACTGGTTCCTGTGTAGGTGGGATGTTGAAATAAAACAGCCTCAATCCATTCCACTTCACTTTAATTTCCTCTGCAGGACAAATGAAGATGTAGCAGTTCAAGGTCCCCTTTCTGTCAGTAGAAAGAGATCAGCATTTTCAGATGCAGTGCAGCCCACTCAGGACGTGCTTTACCATCTAGAGGTACCAATTTCTTCCCCCTGTGCACAAAAGGTGCATGAATTGATAGGTTTAAACTTAGGGATCTCTGTTTCTTGCCTAAAGCTTTATGGGATGAGCCCAAATCAAAACAGTGCAGTTTTTTAGAGATTGTTGCAGATCCAGGAACTAACTTCAGTGTCCTCACATCCCTGGGCAGCTGTAATTTATAGCTTACCTGCTTCAGTGCTCAGTGTAATGCTCAGCCTCCCTAAAAAGTGCAAAGAAATCAAGTGTATGTCTTGGAATGACGTCTGGGCCCTTTGGATGGGAAAGACAGGGAGGCTGAGGACGTCATAAAGATGTCCATGGGCAAGAGAAGTGTTACAACGAGCAGCAAGGTGCCATCACCCCCCCTGCTCGAGTGAACTTCCCCTCCGGACCCGCTCAGAGCACTAACGAGCATCTCACATCTCTGTGCTGGTGGTCAAGCTGGAATCCACAGCATTCTAATACAGCCCATGTTTGGAGAGTTTCGCAAAGGAAGAATTGTTAATGAGTAATCCTTGTCCATTCGGGCACCGAGCCAATAAACCCAAGCTTTGATTCATTGTGTTATCACTGCAGGCTTCTGCTAAACATGAAAGAAAAACAAAACAAAAATGTTCCTATGTGAGAATCATTGGGATACTGAACCGAGTGCAGAACTGTCTTACATCCTGCCATCTGCAGTCTTCCAGAAAAGAACAGTAAGTAATAATTGCTTAAACTGATAGCTCTTGCTGTTGTGTTAGTATAAAAGCAATTTTATCACCTGAATTATTTAGTGCATGTTAACGGATTTTTGATCAAAAAAAGAGTGAAGAATAATATAATAAGTCATTTCATCCACAAAACTGTCTCAACAGTAGGAATTCCCCTTGGGAGAAATGGTAAGGTGAAATACGAGGTCATGTTGAAATTTGTCTTTACGAAGCTGGCTTCTGTGTGTCACTGGAACACAGGGCGCCAGTTGGATATTGAGACTTTCTTGCAACAACACTATCTAGTTAATTGTGCATTAGCTTTGAAATGATGCATGTTTTCACTTTATCCTTTTAGAAACAGAAAATGTTTCCAATGTGATTAATGGGAGAACAGACGAAAATCCAGAAAGGGAAGATTATATTTATTTTGCGTAGTTTTTTCTTTGGCAGTTCTGTGTACAGATTCTAAGCGCATCTTCCAAGGCTGAAGACTTTAGCACATATTTCACATAACTTGGAAAAGTAAAAGGGAGTTTCAAATTTCAAATTATTACTGTTTGAATATTGCTAGTTTTTAAGAAAATGTATTTCTATTCTGAGTGTTCCTGCTACTCATTTATCTCCAGAAAACTGTAATTGTGGCAGAACACATTTCGCTTTTGTTATTTTTTTTTGCTATTGGTTCTGTTACAGAGAACCTAGAGATTGGGAACTATATTGGAATTCCACTAGTCTAAATGGCAGTCCAAAAACAAGTTAGAAATGGAGGGCTGGCAGTTTTATCAGGTGAGACATGAAAAAGGTGCTACAGAAAGCAAGACACACAGCAATGGTGCTCAGGAGGTAATCGCAGGGACAGTCAGAAGCTGACCCCACTCTTTGAAGTTACTTTCCTGCTTACAGAAGTGCCACTGGCACTTCTCATGGAGTTTTCAGTTCTACTTGTGACTCAGATACCTGCTTTTGCTTCAGAGTTAAGCAGTAAGAGTATTCTATATTTTTTCTTTTCCGTGTCCTGCGTCTCTTTCCTGCTCTGATTTTAGACTCCCTATTAAGAAGTCTAACAGAAAATTCAAATAAACACAGTAACACTAGTCCTGCCTCTGGTTCCCCAATTTGCTTCGATGGTTGCTTGCCTTTTGCATCAGTTGCTGTGCAGTTGCCTGCAGTGCTGTGCTTGCCAAAATGACCTGAGAGCAACAGGCTGGGAACAGAGAGCATAAATCTTCCTAATGCTTTCAGGTCTCTTTGATGCTCTTCAAAACAAACAGGTAAGCAAGGAGAACATCTCCTCAAACAACTGAGGCGCTGCTTTAAATATTCTACAAAAGGTCACATCAAAAGCCTGTGAATGAGATGAGAATCTATCTTCCCATTGATGTTAATAACGTTTGGATTGGGCCATAGATTAATGACGTTACTGAAATTTCTCTTTGAGCAATAGGTAGTCAGATGTGTGAAAAACAGGGAAATATTATGGGACAGATGGAAGGAAATGCACTTCACTAACATTGGTGAAAAATGTTGTGAGTGCTTTGATATATCTTCCTTTGCTGAGTAATTGAAATAGATCCAATCATTCTTCTGAAGGTAAACCACAATTAGACTGTCATGGAGCTTTTCTGATGATCAAACGTATTTTTGCATGAAAATGTGGGGCCATCATGCTTTTTTATCAATGAGTTCATTTGATTTATATTTAATTATTTCACTGAGATGGTTTTGCTCACACAGAAGCCGGGGAAAGCTTCACTGTTGACCACAGCAAGGTCAGAGACAGCGCATGGATAAAAGTCCACAACAAATCTGAAACTTAGAGCCCAATGCATATGTGCATATGTACATGTTTGTGTGCCTCAATGAAATATCCCACAAGAAATCCGAATAAACATGAATATGCACCCATACAGTGGAAAAACAAGCCCCACTTATAATAACATGCATGTAAATTTTCTTAGTTAAACACAGAACACGTAAACACACACGGATTGACTTTTCCGAAGTATGTTAAAGGTTACGTGTAATAAAATTTTATGGGATTTGGAGCTCTTAACATGCAATTGAAGACAATAATCTCAAGCAGTTGGGCACATATTTTACTTTATACACACTGATCTCTGTTTTTCTTTGCTATTTATTTGTGGCCTATGATCAAATAATCTCCAAAGGTGGTGGAGTAAATATCTTCATTTAAAAAGTTAACTAAAGTAATGATTTGGAAAAATAAGCTTTCTAATTTATCCCATGCCTCCTCTTTTCTCTTGAGGGGCTCTTATTTTGGAGAGCAATATTGGTTTCCTGTACTTCTGTTGCCTTTATTTCAGCTTTTACATATTGAATTTTTTTTTAATTATTTTTATTATTTTTTTAATTTTTTGGTTTTTTTTTTGGTTACACCTCAGGATGGAGTATCAGTCTGATATAGTGACATGTATTATTTCCCAGAACTGAATAATGTGTGGAGTAAGCATTGCTTAATTAAATGCTCTATACATGTGAAATTAATCATATGGATACATCTCATATAGGTTAGGACTGGACTCAGAAGCAAATCAAAGCCAAATGTCAATCAGTATTTAATGAAGAGTTTGGTGTTCGGTGAAATTTACAGCAGCAAAGCTACATAGAATGGAAAGTATATTTCCAGCCTTTTTCATGATGCTCTTGTGCCTTGCAGAAATCCCAAGAAGATAGGACTAATCTCTTCTGTGAAACCTAGTAAATGGTCTACATCTGCTGGTCATACTAAACAAAATGAAGTATTAAAATGGTGGGAACTGTAAAATCACCATGAACATTTGGCTTGAACTGAATCCATCCAGCCCAAAATTTATGTGGCAGGAGGTGTAGAGTTACAAAACCTTTAATGTCCTAGAGAAGTGCAGATTATCACAAATATGTCCTCAAGATTCTTACCATAAACAAGGAGGTATTAATAACGTGAGACTTGGGGCTTATTGTGTGTGTATGTAAAGGAAAATGGATTCTAACGAGTCCATCTTGAGGATAAAGAGAGGCATTATACAACGCTATGGTAAAAAATGGAATAGCCTCAAAGAAATGAGGAAGAAATTTACAGACATGTAGAGAGGCTGTAAAAACACAGACACTTTATAAGCATTTGAAAACATGGCTTGCCTGCTTTCTTCTTCATTTGCAGCACAACCTAGAAGGATGCAGGATGTAAACCTTACGAGCGAAGAAGTTATGTGTTGAAAGTCTGACCATGTACTGGCAGTAAATACTTTAGATAGATATCGTCTTGGGACTGTATTTCAAGTATTTTGATATAACTTCCAACATTCCCTAAGAAGATAAATCCTGGGCTCTGTAAGAACACTCAGGAATTCACAATCCCAGTGCTGATGTGAGGTGTTGCAGTGTTAGGCCCTCAAACAGGGGCCGAGGAGGAAACATGGGAAGCAGTATAAATGGTGGAATGCAGTCTGGCTGCAAGGAGAGCTGATCCTGCAAGGAATTCCAAGGGTGGCACTCCCATGGGCTGGAAGGAAGATGTTAAAGGGCTTGGACATGAGAAGAAGGTGCTGATGGCTTCTCTTCTCTGGTCTTCAACAAGAAAATCCAGAGAAATATTCACCAGCCCCTCTGAAAATACCTCTTTTTGATGTTTCTCTTGCTGGCCATTGTAAGGGTCCTGACTGTGCTGCTGTCCTCTCCCATCACAGGACACTTGTAATGGGCTGTAAGAAGAATCCCCTCCCTAGGGTTTGTCATGGGTATTTCGTGAAAAAACTGTCTGTCAGGAGTGTTAAGACCTTAGAGCCATGTGGGCAGCCCCACCTCTTGACTCCAGCAGATAACTGCCCTGGCAAATGAGGCAGCAAGGCAGTAAAATGGCTGGAAGTAAACGCGGACCTAGTGGGGTGGCTGGGCTGGTTGCCAAACCCCATCCAAGACACAGGGAGTTTTTCTGCTGTTGCAAAACTATGTTTCTGTGCTAGATTTGAGACTCTGTGTTTACGTGTTATTTGCCACAAGAACCCTATCTGGCCTGTGATACAAGTAGCTTTTGACATTTCCAAGTAAACTGTTTAAATTATCCGTGGGCAGACATTTAAAATGCATCTGTCTAATTAAAGGGCCTCTGTTTATGTTAAGAAAGAACTTAATGAATCCTTATGGACAAATCTGAATATAATTGCAGAGCGTGCCTGCCGCTCTCACAAGCTACTTCCCAGTCTGCTGAGCACTGGGGCCTCCTGCAGCCCTCATGTTTTTGTCAGATGACTTCATTTCTGCTCAAGAAACATGCTGAGCCCTCACTGGGAAGCAGACTGGGCTATGACTCTCAAATGCCTTCAGTGAGTGGAAATGCAGTCCCAGGGACAGTCCCACGGTAATAAAACCAAATAAAGAGTCAAGACTGTAAAACAAAGGGAAACAGATTGCTGTCAGCTTCATGCGGAATCCTCTCGGTGTCTGGGTAAGCCCTGGAGACACCTCCTTGTGGGAGCTGTGTGTTCTCCTGTTGCTGATGGTTCTGCCTCAAATGCAACCTGGAGTTGCCCCACTCCACCCACACGAGCTGGGCAAGGGAGCCCCTTCCACACCTGTCCCAGCCTCCCCAGGTGAGAGGGATGTGGCTGCTTGAGACCACAGAGAGAGCGGATGGGCCATCCTGGTTATCAGAGCAGGGCTTGGCTTTCTGTGTTTGCCACCGTTTATCTTCTTCAGTAATTACTGAGGGCAAGATAAACAGCCAGTCCTTGGAAACTAACCCCAGGTTTCTTGTCTGTGTTCTTCTGATCCAACCATAAACTTGCACTTTTTCAGTGAGTGGAAGCAATGAAAGGATGGTGAAAAAATAACACAAACAATTGGTGTTGCATGGAAGCAGGGCTGGGCAGCATGCCCTCAGGAGGTCAGGCCAGTGCTTCAGGCTGAATGTTTGAATAAATTTGGGCACAAACCTCCATTGATTTAAAATGGACAGAAAGATGGCAATTAAAATATGCCACAGCAAGGAAAAAACAAACAAGCTGGATGTAGAATTTTATTTAAAGGCTGAATTAGGTATTGTAACTCCAAGACAATATTTGTTGCAGCAAATATTGAAACAACCTCCTGCATCCAGCCTTACACTGGGTACACCAAAATTAGTTATCTCATTTTAAATATTCTTTTTGCTTCATATGTTTTAGGGCCTCATTTCAACCTCCTTTTTAATCAGCATATTCCTCCTGAACTGAAGAATAAATGGGATCTGAAATGAATTTAATAGGACATCATCAGCTAGCCACTGCTGATGGATTTCCTCTTGCTGAAGGTCCTCATTTGTTTGGTAAGTCACCAAAACAGGTTGAAACACGAAGCTGTCCTTTACTCAGAAACCTAGAAGAAAATGCACTGAAATTTCAAATCAGGGACATGTGGCTGAAATGTGCCAGCCTTCTGGAATCGTCAAGACTTATGAAAGGAACAACAAACAGTAGATCTGTGGTGTTAATGTAATCCTGCACACTATTGCTCTCATCACTGCTCACAGCAGAACCTGCAGGTTGTTTTTGTAGCACTCTTCTAATACTGGAGACCATTTGGCAAAGACAGAGCTTTCTTTTTATGTAGGCTGGATGTTACCTTCATGTGAGTCACTTAAATCAAGCTGAGCAGATCTATTTCCCAATAATTTCTAATAAAATTATAGTGCAATGTATTTGCATTGCCATATTATTCAAATATACGTAAGTAATTTCACCTAAATTAAAATCTTTGTCTTATTAAGAGCATTAAAAACTTATCCTACTAACTTCAGTGCACAAGAGAATTTATAAAACAGGCTGGAAGATTCTCCTTGCTACAGTTCCCTTGAATTTTCCAAGGCTAAGCATGGGTTTGTTAATGAGTGAAAAATTATTGGTCAATACTTTATAAGCACCCACTCCATCATTGTATGTAACTGGTTTTTATCCCTCTTGGTGTTGGTGTTTGGTGGGTGAAATATTTTGGAGTTGTTAAAAAAGTGCATGCAAAAAGCTAAACCACTTCTTTGCTACCTCCTAATTCCGAGGTCAAGGCATGATGTACAGAGAGGAGAATGATGTTCAAATCTAGGGTGCCAAATTTTATATACGCTCATCTTTTAAAACTCCTGCGTATCAGAGCTACTTCAGATTTTTGCCAAGAAATTCCCCCCAGTATCTACTTTTTCGTTAATTATTTCATTATTTTGAAGGAGTAATAATGATAGGGTAGCTTGAAGATACAAGGAAGAACGTTAATGTAAAATACTTTCCCTCCACAGGGCAATCTTACTTACAAATTGTGAAGCTTTCAGAAGGGGGATTGTGTCTCTCACTACAGGTGTTCAGAGCTGAGCACAACGGAGATTTAATTCAAACTGACATTTCTGTAACAGAAAGAAATAATGTATTAAGGAGTTGAATCAGGGGTCCCATTAGGAAGGAAATTTAGCACTCCTGCTGTGTTTCACTTAAGCCGACTTTTGTTTTGTGGGGTGTCACTCTAATGTGGTGTCTTCTTTGCTTTTATATCTGGAAAAGAGCTTGTCAGAAGTAATACACAACTGAGTCCACAGAGCAAGTTAGTCATCATGAAAATATGATTTCTTCTCTTCAAAACACTTGTAGGAAATAGTTTTGCCTCTCAATTTTCTATCTTTGTAAATTACTTGCATTTTTTTGACATTCAGTTTCGGCAGGAAGTGACTTTTGAACCCCAGAAGACAGGAAGAAAGCTTTTCTTTGAGGTGATCCTTATAATGCACGCTTCTTTTAGGTCTTATCATACATTGCAGTTCACAAGTTAAAAATCGCCGGCTTACAAAAATTAGACAAGAGAGTCTCCTTTATTCAAAGATGCTCACTCATAATCTGTAAAAAACTCCTTGGAAATTCATTTTCTTTTCATTATGCTTTATTCAGTCTACAGGGAGAGTGTTCTTAGACCTTCCAAACCAAATCTAACTGCATCTCACAACATTAGCCCCAGGTTCAGGTCTTTCAAAAGAAACGTTGTCAATTCTGAGTTGCTTGTGCTGTGAGCCTCATCACCATGGTAATTCCAGGGCACTTCTACAAACAGCCTGAAGATTCCTAGTAGCAGCAGGTTTCAGAAAAGAGGTTTTGTACCTTTCAGTAGGTGAAAATTGTATGCTGCTATTTTATCAGTGGATGTCTAAGGTAAAGTATCTCTGCGTGTCTTTGGAGAGAGTGTGTTCTATCTATAGTTTTTCACTTCTGCAGTTAGGAGTCCCTGGGAAAAGGGACTTGTAAGTTGCCTCAATTGCCAAATTGCCTCAAAATGCAAATGAGGATCTTTAACCTAGTAAAAGTGAGGGTGCTTCCCTTCCACCCTGTCTTCCTGCAAAACTGCGTTTCCTTTTCTAACTCCCTACTCAGGCGATTTAGAAACATCCTAGATCACTTTACAGAAAATATATCTTGGAAGAAGTGGCCAAAACCAAATCCATAAAATGATGCAACATGCAAGATCAACTTTAACTTTCTTGCAGCTCTGGTTTTCCCAGCGAGGGAAATGGACTCTTGACGACAAGAAATGCCAGAGGTGTGTGGGTCTCCGCAGAACCTGGCCTGTTGAGATTCTTCCCTTCCTCAGCCAAACCCTGGTTTTATTTCACAAGTCCCATTGTACAGAACTGTGTGAAGACCAGTCCAGTTTCATATTCTGATCTGAGAGAAACCAGGACACCTATCAACCTTCATTTTTTAACCCCTGCGATTTAGAGCTTAAATCCTGGTCTCCTTTAAAATCTTTGGAAGTTTTTTAGTTCCCTTTAGAGCCATAAATTTATTCTGTGGACGCTTCCGCCATGAGAGACACAGGCTGATGCGAGCTCCTTCGCTTTGCTCCAAATTGGCTGGACACAAGCTGTGACCTAGAACAGGCTGAGGTGGATTAGCAGAGAACTGTGGAAATCCTTGCTCTAAAGGCTTGGCAATGCATCAAGACTGTTGCAAAAGGGTGTTTGATAACATCTTTGAAGTTTTTTTCATATTAGAGCCAGCACGTGTTAAATACCTGTATCTCCATTAGCTCATTTGTTCCAATGGTCATCACTTATCTGTTATCACAAGAACAAATTTACCTGAACAAATTTTCAGACACAAAAAAATCTCTCCTTCGAATCTTATATGTATAGGGTGAAGTCATATATTTGTGTGGCACCTGAAATATATACAGCATGTGACTCAAACTGTCATTTCTATGATAAGGAAGTAGCAGGCCCCTAGAGTACCAGCTCCATTCTATTTTCCGTGAAAGCACCTTGCATAGGAGTTGTTAGAATGCTAGATACTAACTGTGAAAATTCAGATTTCAGAAATGGAATTATTTCTAGGAACCTGAAAAGATTATTCTGTACTATTATATGCTTGGTTTGAATGAAGACATATTTTAAGTAGTTTTTTGATGGCCTGAAAATGTTTCCTTGTAATGTGAAATTAAAATGTAACAAGTCAAGAAATGCCACCCTCATTGTACATGTCCCTAGCTGGGAAAGAATTTTTTTAGGGGAATGAACACTCTTAAAAACTGTATTGAAAAGGATGAGGAAGAACAAGAAAAAAAAAAATTACGTGTAACAAAGGGGAAAAGAAAGCAATATATCTAAACTTCTTAAAGAAAAAACAACAAAATGCCATTGCAAACTCTTGTAGGCATAGAATAGTGTCTAAGAGCAGCTTAAAAGACTGCTTTTAGGTAAATCTGCATTTTTATCTGGTTATGTGGGTTATTTTGGTGTTTTTTTCTTTTTTCTTTTTTTTTGTTTTGTTTGGTTTGGTGTTTTTTGTCTTTTTGTTTGTTTGGTTGGTTTGGTTTGGTTTGGTTTGGTTTGGTTTGGTTTGGTTTGGTTTAGTTTCTTCTGGGTTTCTTTTGGTTTTGTTTGGGGGGGGGATTGGGCTTATTTCAGTTGGTTGGGTTTTTTTAATAAATAAATAATAATCAAAAAGGTAGTAGGGTCAAGTGTCCAAACCGATTAAGCAGCTTCAAGATCATAAGATATATTAAATAACTACTTGTCTTTAGCACCGCCTGGCAGTTGATGCAACATCTGGCTTCATCCCTGCAGAGAGGATAATTAGGCTCATAACTGACCCCCAAATCAAAAGGAAACAAACCAACACAAATTAAAACAGAAAATCTTGGATGCATAATAATTATGAAGAGAGCCAAACCAAACAGGGTGGCAATGAGAGTGAAAAATTTAATGAGGAGAACAGATTGGAGGGGGCTTTGAGCAACGTATTCAAGAGGAAGGTGTCCCTGCCAGTTTCAGGGGGTTTGCTGGATGTTCTTTAAGGTCCCTTCCAATCCAAACCATTCTATCTTGTCCTACACATGTGTCCAGTATGGCCTGAGCACTTTGGCCTTTTTTTTTTTGAGAATGCAACATTTCTGAGCTGAATAAACCCACTTCCTGTGATACTGAAGTGGTCAATCTCCTGCACAGAACCACCTGACCTTACCAAATATTTATTGATACAAGATTTTGTCGTAACTAAACCACAATAGGTACGAAAATACAAAGGCTAGGCTGCTTGGAGGCATCCCCTCAAACGGTGACCAAATTTTATCCGGGTAAATCCACACTGGGAACAGACATTGTTTCCGGCATTTACAAACAAGTTTCTCGTAATGAAGTTAATTAGTAAACTATATAACCTCTGGTCTGTGTCACTCTAATCTTAAAGAAAGTTCTCACAGTAAAGAAGTCAACAGGATACAGGCAAAGCAGAAATAAGAAGTTTTATGTACATATAGACTGCAGGAGGTAAAAAAGAAAAAAGAGAGCGAAAGGAGGACTGGGCACCTTAAGGAGAGTATTTTTCGTCAAGCAATGGTCAGACTGAACACAGCCTGAGGTAGGATATTGCCATATTCTCCATTGGATATTTTTGTTATCTATCCTTGCACTCTTGCTCGAAATTGTAGGATGCTAGTAGGTTTATTAAACCAAATGATCTTTAAAAGATATGCAAATAATTTGTTTGAATTAAATCAGGATTTTGTTAGTGGCTATGCCATGATTTCCAAATGACCTCATTCTGAACATTGTTATTTTTTATGTTCCGTCATGAATACCGAAGGAGAGCCAGGGGTTCGTATTTTCAACCTGCTTAGAATTTAATTCTCTTTGTTTAGTTTTATATTAGTGGAACAATAACTTTCACATTAAAATGTGATCTCATCTCAATTTCTGTAATGTTCTGCGTAAAATCACCTTTAGTTTACACCAAACCTCAGTGTAATTCTGCAAACTGAAAACACGTTCTTTATTCCTAGAAGGAAAATCATCTATTGTTTCTACAAATCAAATCTTTTTTCAAATCTCATGTAAAATATTCTGTGTGAAATTTAAAGTAACAAAAATCTCTCTATTAAGATCCAGTTGCAAGTAGAAAAAATATTTATAAAACAATGATCACATACATGTGAAGCTTTCACTTTGTTTTTAGTAAGCTTTCCGTATTTTTGTGAAAGGTTTTCACTGAAAAACAACTTATTTTCAATATACAAGATTAGCAAATAAAAATAAATCTGCAGCTGTAAGTAACATAACATTTGTGTGTGCTTAAATAGTTTTTCCCTAAAAACCTGAGAGGTATGCTTCCAAAAGGAAAAACAGATAAAAGTTTCAAAATATTTAAGACCACAAAATCAAAATGTCGATGTAGTCCAGTGAGCTCGTTTCTGATTTCACTTTCACTGCTCCTACTACTGCCACTGCAATGATTTTACTGGGCTACTCATGCTTTAGCTGCATGAGACCAGTCCATCCCGGACTTCCACTAATATTTATATCTGGAGAAAAGCTTATGTACATTCCGCTTGCTCAGATAAGATTACTTTTCTCTTGTGATAAGAAATTATTTGATGTAGACTCACGTGCAGGTCTACAGCTACATCACATTCAGGTCTACCTAAAACATAGCAAACCAAAGTCAAACAAAAAGCCCTCAAAGCTTGAAGCTAAAGGGGGAAACCCTACATAGTTGCAACCTAATGATCTCTAAAAATCAGACTGATCTTGGAGCGCTTCCCGGAGTTTTAGCTGTAAGTCTCTCTTACGTAAAACAAGACCATGTTCTCTCAGCCTCTCTCAGTCCTGTCTGCTCTTCCTTTTCCCTTCCATTGATCGGAGCACGGACTCAGTTCAGCTGAACTGTTTAACTCTGTGTCATACAGAAGGGAAAAGGAGGTGATATAGGCTGTTTGGCTTTCCCCCCCATATTTAACTTCATGCATTAAGATCCGTATTTTTTTGTTTCCTTTGGAAGCAGAGTAGAATTAACGGTTGTGATTGTAACCCAAATGGCTCTGCAGTAGCTTAAATAAACATCCAGTATTGTCTCAGGATGTGCTGCAGTTCTTTAGAAGCTCTGAGCTTTTTAACCAGCCCTGAGATTTTTTTTCTGTGGAAGGAATGCTGCCTTCTCTTCTTGCTCTTTAAGAGGCCCAAGCAGTTGAAGAGGTCGGTGTACAGCTTTTGCAGAGTTTCCTGCGGATGGCAGAAAGCTAAAAATCAACGGTTTCTTCCCGTTCATTTTGGGATAGTCCCACTTTCCTTTAGCGAAATCAATTAACTAATTACTAACTAGCAGATGAAATCGTAGGTTTCCGTGGTGAACAGATTCCTTTCCAGAGGGAGACTAAATGATTGTGTACCCCACAATTAACACCATCTTTTGTACCTGAAGTACCTTGACCAGTCTGCCTGAGCCGCAGTCTCAACAAGTGGTAAATACAGCTAAAGACCCAGCACTCATTAAACCTGTCCTGGATATCAAATCCTTGCTGTCCTCACCCTTTAGTGGTTTTGTCACCGCTGTGGCTGGCAGCTGTCAGTGACAGTTTGCACCTGAGGCACGGAGATGTAACTTCACCTCCAGGCTCTCGAACAGAGTCCCCAGATGCCCTCTGTGTGTCTCTGCTGTTTGTTTGAATAGATTAACCTTGGGTTTGGGGAGTGCCTTCTGCCACCCTGCTCTGCCATTCTAGTGCTTGGTGTCCTGGCCTCTTCCGGAGCAAGGAAATGAACCATAATTAAGCTAATTGCTAGTAATTAACGGCACCATTGTTCTCACTCAGGTTTGTGTCAGGTTTTTCCAGACATACACCTTGCTGCTTGTTCTGGAACCGGGACCTCAACCCTTGCCGTTGGCAAAGACGTGCTGTGGGCAATAACAGTGTGACCACACAGCCCCAAAGCACTTGCGTGGCTTCTGCAGCACGGTAAAGCAGGAAGGGCAGAAAGCTGCAGAGCAAGAGCGTGAGGCCTTGAAAGTGAAAAAGTAGGTGAAATTAAAAGGCTCGTTTCTGGCGCTCACTGGAGTGAGACAAAGGAGGGGCAAGGATCCCCCGCTATAGATTTTAATTATCTTTGTCATTACAGATGTTCCCTCTTCTTAACTGTTAGCATTTCTTCATTGTTTCTGATTCCTCTTAAAGAAGGACACTTGTCCGGGACCAATTTTATGTCAGCAAAAATAGTTTTGGAGTTCTTCTGAAGCACTGTTAAGTTACGGTCACCATTAATAAACATTAATCTATGATTTCCTTCTAAACACTGCTGTCGACTTAAATAAAAGTGGACTGGTCATCTTCCTGGAAATATGCACGATTTTTCTCGGACTCTCTTCTTGGAACTATTCAAGGAATTGAGCCAGTGTTTTCATGAAACAGCAAGATGTGGCTCTCTCCAACAGAAAATGAGAAACAGTTTTCAAATAATTTTAAAATTCAGCTTTTCAGTTGTTTGATGTGGGCTTGATTTTTAACTACACCATCCAGGAACTGTTAGATGTTGTGCCTGGAGTACAGAAAAGAAATGAGAATTCAGTTGTCTGCAATTTTAAATACGAGCCAGGTTAAGGTAACCTGCAGGTGCCGTGCTGATCCCAGCAGGAAGGGTGGCCACTCCTTGTCCCACTGCCAGGTGTGCTGCTGGCTCAGAGGTGATCAATGCTGGCTTACAGAGGTGCTTCCCATGGGAGCTGCACTGAAGGGAGCAGGCTTGCAGGGGCTGGGCACCAGGTTCTAGAGGCTGGCTGGCCACCGGAGGCTGGGCGGCGAGGAGGTCGCATTTCACCACTTATATTAGGAATATCTTCCGTGTTCTTTCGTGGTAACCTCACCTTCCTGTTTCAGGCTCTTCTTGAAGGTTAATTTCATGTTTTCAGTCTTCTAATTAAGCCTCACCCTTGTCATTTTTCCCTAGTGCAGTTTTTCTCTGTCATTATGTATTCATTAGAATTAAATACAAATTGACATGATATTGGAGTCTTGATTTAGCTTTCACCAACGCCATGGGGTTTTTGCCATTTTTATGGAGTTCTTCTATTCTGCTTTAAGGCCTAATTTGGGTTGCTAGCTTCCCTGGGGTGTGGATTGCTCTTTCTTGTAAACTGAACAATTATGTGATTACCTGCATAATATATTTCAAGATTTTTTTGATTTAACTGCCAATGCCGGACGTTTCCACCCATTATAAAGGAGTGTCTGACAATGAATAAATTATTTTAAAAACTTCTTGCGGTGTAGCAAATCTGAGTTTAGACAATGCAGTCTTTGTATTGTGCCAGGTTTTTGAGACAGATGTCTGAAAGCGGAAACTTCTCTGATAACTAAAATTTTGTGGGAGTAATAGAAATGGGTTTTGCATTTTTATTTTCCAGGTGTCCTCTCAGAACCAATGAGCTCTCCAGTGCAGGAGGCAGATGTGTCACCTTATGCACAGTACAACAATGTGCCGTTTCCCCAAGTTCAGCCTCAGATCTCATCACCACCTTATTACTCCAACCTCGGCTTCTACCCTCCGCAGCACGAGGAATGGTATTCCCCTGGCATGTATGAACTCAGGAGGTTACCCTCAGAGACCTTTTTCACCAGGGAGACAGAGCTAATGGATTTCCCTGCAGCCAAAAAGCCCAGACTGGGTCACTCCACAGGAAGAGTGAAAGGAGAGGAGCTCTGCGTGGTCTGCGGTGACAAAGCCTCTGGGTACCACTACAATGCCCTTACTTGTGAAGGATGCAAAGGTAGGATGAAATTGTTGCCATTATGACCAGAAGTTTTAGCAGAGGGGGACAAGAGATTATGTCAGCTATTATACCTGAAGAGGTATAATACATCTGTGACAGGGCTGAGGTACATTACAGCCAGAAAAATAGTGCCCCAGTTTTTCATTCTGTTCTGTGAATAAATATTTCATTAACATTTCTGTTTTATGGATAAAGACCAAAGTATGGTCATTACTGAATTACTGAAATCTCTTAATGTGGAATTCCCTGTCATTAAGAGTGGACCTTGACCTAATTTGGGGTTTTTGCTTTATCTATCACAGAATAATTTGTGAGGAAACAACAGACAACACTAGTCAAGCACTCAAAGCATGAATGCAGTCAAGGCTCACGCAGTTTATCTCAATAATCCCAATAAATAAGAGATTCATTTCTTTCTGCTGTCTGAGTGAGTAGTATCCAAGTCAAAACCTATTAATTAACTCATATGAATGCTGTCATTATAAACCAGATTAAACTCAATTTTGACGTGAAGATTCCAAGTAATGATACATTTATTCTGCGAGTAAGTTGTTCCTACTCTTTAGTAGCTTTAGTATTAAATGTCTTAGAGACTTTTCAAAGACTTAAAATTACAGGCTTTGAAATGTGTATAGAGTGTTTCTAGAGGAGAGGTTAAAGCCATCAGGTGAATATCCAGACTAAAACTCATGGTGAAAGGAAACATGTATCCACTTCCCTACTGATTCAGTTTGAATCACTCTGTGTAACCATACTTTTACTGCTTTATTGGGATCATCTATTTTATGTTTTTGTTCTGTTTCATGACTGCAACATCAATTACAAAGAATAGTACCCTTGGTCAAACATAGTAAAAGCTGAATTATTTAAAGATAATGGATTCTGTTTCTACAATAAACTTTAGAGGTGACTAAAGTACCAGCTGATTCAGTAAAGAGATGTGCTGAGGACAGTAATTCTGTCTGACAAGGTAAAGCAGATGCTATTTTTTTTAGATCTCTGATCATTCTTGTTATCTGTGGAATTTTTCACATGGGTGCAAATTACCTTCAGAGCGTGGAGACCAAAATTAGGCTCGGTGCTTCAGTCGTGCTCTTATCGATGCAGCAGAAGAGCTACCTGACGTGTCTGCGTCTTGCACCCCGGCATGAGAGTATCCCTTCTTTTTGGCAACAAGACTGTTAATTCGCGCTCAATGTGTGTCCAAAATAATATGCAGATCCCTTTCTGCAGGACTAGCGCTCACCTTGCAGCACCCCTGCTCCATTGATGCGGTGCACGTTCTTATTCAAAGAAAGAAGCCTTGCACACATTTTTATGGGATTCAATCCTCTGTGATGAATATGTTGATTTTTTTTTTAAATTTTTTTTTTTTTAATTCCTTTCTTGGATAATGCATTCAGCAACACCTTCCATTCTCTTTTTCTTTTCTCTTTCTTGGGCAGATGGAACAATAGTACGATCTTATCTATTGTCCCTCATGGCAATATTCATCAGAGGATATTGCCAGGGGTATACACTGCTATATATATATATATATACATACATATATATTAATACATTACCATCCATTAACAAATATGTATGAACTCTTTCATTAATATTTTACATAACATTTACAGCACAAGGAGCAATGCACTGTGTTTAAACTTCTAAACCAATCTTTGCAGGCAGACATCAAAGCCATTCGGGCACAGCCTCAGCCTGTACAGAGGTACTGGGCTTTAAGGGCCAGCGCCAGATGTTTCAGAACAAGCGTGACACACTCTTGTGCTTGTTCAGTAAAGCCACAGACTGAGTTCTGCTGAAACAAAAAGCCCCCATCTTTGAGGTCCCTTTCAACCCAAACCATTCCATCACTCTGAAAAGCTGGTTACCCATCCCCTCCATGCAGGCTTGCAGAGCAGGAGTTTTTGCAGTATTCAAACGACTCCTGTACAGCCAGAAGTGTCCAGTCTACCCAACTAGAATTCTCATTGCAAAGAAGGGTCCTGCTTTAATCTTCTCCTCACGCTAATACCCACCACGGGGCCATGG
This sequence comes from Dasyornis broadbenti, assembly GCA_013397935.1. Lineage (NCBI taxonomy): Eukaryota > Metazoa > Chordata > Aves > Passeriformes > Dasyornithidae > Dasyornis > Dasyornis broadbenti. Next base: position 2,104,449 of record VZRN01002121.1, read on the forward strand.
GGAGAAGGAACGCCGGAAGATGTCTTGATAGCCTGGCAGAGAGGAGCAGGTGCTTTGTTAGCAATTGTGACATTCAAAAACTTTTCAATTTAAAACCCATCAGGATGCCAAACAGAGATACTTCCAAAGCTTTCATCTACTCTTTTTAAAACTGCCCTCCTTCAACTTTCATAATTTCCGTAAGAAAAAACCAGCATCAGTAACATTGGAGCAGCTCTACCATAATTAATCAGATTCATGGCTATCTGAGAACAAAGCAAATTCAACATTTCCAGCCAACATGAGCTTTTTGTAATTTGGCAAGATCAGATGAAAGTTAGACTGTGCCAGAAAAGCCTTCAGCTTTTGGCATTACTAATCCTTCGTTAGTTTAATATATGCCTTTTCTGACTTACCTTTAAATTTTAGTAAAACTTCTCCTGTTATAGGAAGTCACATGTAAATACGTCCGCGGTTTAAGTTCATTTTGAATTAGTAGCGAATAACATATACAGAAGATTCTTTCATACCAAAAGCTAGTTTCAAAATCAGTTATGAAGAAGTTCAAGAAGACAATAATTCAAGAGTAACTTCACAAAAAAACTCAAGAAAGAATAGGGTTAAAACTACTTTTTGCCCAAAAAAGAAAAAAAAAATTTGCATTTCATTTCACATCATTTCACTTTTCCAAAATCTTTGTTTTCAAGAGAAAGTATTCAACTGCTTGAATCTTATTGGTGCCTAGCTTTCGTGTCCATGTTTTCGCATTTTTCTTTCACATTCTTGCATGTCTTAAAAGGATCATTCACTAAAGTTCTTTTCCTTTCTTTCTCCATGAAAAAGGAGAGGACACACCTCCACACCTTGTGGAGAGGTTGAGTGATAAAGACATCAATCAGTCTTAGAATGTTATAAATATTTGTGCAGAGCTTTTCAACATTTACTACTCATTAATGTGTCATAAACTATAGGATTTAAGATTAATAAATAAAACTATAAATTGTATAAAGCAGATGCAGCTGCCTTTAACTGACAATGAGAACTTACAGCTTAAATCCAGGCCTTTTTTTTCCTTTCCCTGACCAATAAATGGTAATGTATTAAAACCATGTGAGTGATGAATAAAAATAATGCCTGGGGCTTCTGGAGGTTCTAAGTAATCTGCATTTCAAAAGAGACTGATGCCAGTCAACTGTGTTTGTTTGAAAAGCAGCCAATAAAACAGACAGCACGGAAGAGATTTCAAGCAGGAATTACTGAAGATTCAGAGAAATGCCAGATTTTTTGTGACCAGGTAGTGGAATTGTTTTACTGGTTCCTACGCCCTGGTGCCTGGAAGAGATTAGGCAACTGTAAAACCACGGGTCAAATTTGGGAAATTGTCATCTGACAATGCACAGTTCTGCAAACACGCTGACAATCCTTCAGATTCTCAACTGAATTTGCTCCATGATTTGAGTATGGGAGACTGGGTCTTATCTGGACCCCTTTCAATGCATCAAGAGTGCCAGGTTGGGAAACAATAACTTTATTGTGCCAGGCAGGGGTGATAAGAAAGCAAAAGCTTTTTGAATAGCTCTGCTTTATGTAAATGTACACAGAGCTCTAGTTTGAAGTGCAGTATAAATGAGTGATGTGCCAGCAGATGCTCCCAGGAGTTTATTTCAGAAACCTGCCCTCACATGGGGAGGAAAACTGGCTCCCACTGTAGCTGATGTTGGATAGTCTCTGCCATATGAAGGGCAATGTAAGAAGATTGTAACGGCACAGTGAGTAACACTAAAAATTCAGGAAACATTGACAGCAAAGATTCTGTTGCTTTGTGATGACTCTCATTTAATCACATTTAATATCTCGTTCGCCCCATGTTTTGCCCTCAGTGCCACTCTCACAGATGTGCCAGGCAGCAGCCAAACAAGAGATTTGGACACACTGAGGAAGGGTCCTCTCAATTTCTCGTATCAGTTGCTGTTTGCAGGGATCTCTGTGCAATTTTTGAGCGAATCCAGTGACCATACCAGTAGAACTGCCTGTGCAGGTGGAATCAGGTGACTACTTAACTCACCCAGTGGACAATGTGAGTGAATAAGGCAGGAGTATCTTGTAAACAGGGGTGGAGGCCACATGTACAACAGGCAGACACAATGCAGCTTCCTTATTAAATTTGGGGGTGGTGAGCAGACCAGTATGTGGAGCTTCTGCTGCTCCCAGGGGCTGGGGAAGGGTGATGAATTACTCAGCTCTCTTTCTGCACATTCTGTACCTCAGGAGGTTTAACAGACTGATATTTTTTTCACTGGCTGTTTGTATGGTATCACCCTATGGCTCTAGTGCTGGTGCTTAGCCTGCTACTGGCAGGCTTCAGATTCGGGTCTGAATTTTCCCAACATTCACAATTCCAGGACTTTGAGCTCATCTCTAGTGTTTGTGCTCATTTATTGAATCATATGACTTGGATGCTGCTGTCAATACAAGTATCAGGAATGTAGTCATCCAGGCACTGAAAGAAACTGATAGTCTGGCAGAACACGTGTCGTTCAGAGAGTCCAATGCAGATGGAGGTGCTCTTCAACATGAGAACTTTGCTTCTGAGTGTTTTCTTTCATCTACATCACTGCTGTTTTGTGCAGGGTTCTTCAGAAGAAGCATCACAAAAAATGCAGTGTACAAGTGTAAAAATGGAGGCAACTGCGAGATGGACATGTACATGAGGAGGAAATGCCAGGAGTGCCGTCTCAGGAAGTGCAAGCAAATGGGCATGTTGGCTGAATGTATGTATACAGGTATTTGCATCATCTAGTCAGTGTGCATTAAATACTCTGTTTGATTGAGCAGTCTGGTTTAGATCATGAAGTTATCCAAGCCACCATTTGGCAGGTGGAAGGTGGATTAAAGAAGATGCCATGCCTGTGCATCAAAACCTGTTGACAAAGACAAAGGCACTGTTAAACAATAGGATTTCATTGGTGGTCAGGGATGTGAGGGCGTAGGAGCTGAGCACGTGGTGAAGGAAGGTCTGTCCTGCACTGGGTGACAGCAATCATTCTGCTTGAGTGGGAAGGAGAAGCAGTCAGGGGAAGTGAGTCTGTGGGAGGCTCCCCAGGAGTGAGGGGTTTGCAGTGTTATGGCAGCCAGAGCAGGGAAGTCCTGGCGCTTTTCTTTCCTGCTCTTTCTGGGGCTCCCCCTGTCAAGTTCTTGCTGGCCAAGTCCAAGTTTTGGCACATAAACAATGCCATTTTCTAGAGAAGAGCAGGAGGGCTGCTAGCAGGAAGTTTCTGTGGCCTTGCCAAGCGTATGTTCCCAGACCTCACCCAGCAATCAGGCAGAGCCTGGTGAGGGCTAGCCCTTTTTTATAGTCTCATTAGCTTTTCTCAGGGCACTATAGATTTGGCACTCCTGCCTCGCATACAGGCACATAGGTAGAACTCACAGACACACAGGTTTCCAGAAATGAACCCGGTGGATTTTAATAATGTTTCATATTAAAACAAACATTCTATTCATACTGACAGTTTATAAACTTTATTGAGCTTCAAAATGGGTAACATAGAACAATGAGGATATTGAAATGCAACTCTGAACATATTTAAAGCTCCTCTTTGAGTTATTACACTATTTTTGTAAGCTGGCTGCTGAGAACTCTCTATAAACATCTGCTCTTTTGCCTTCTATGAATAGGACTACAATTTATTTTTCTTGATGGCTCCAATCACTTTAGCATGCACATATGTGCAAAACCAATTTAGGTTCATACAGGAAATTAATCTACTTGGAATTTTTAATATATTTCTATCCTTCAATCTGATCAGGAGATGCTGTAGTAACTGTTGGTTATATGAGAAACAATAAGCTCCATCAATATTTCGAAGGTGTTGCCAGCATAATGTAATTAATCTTTCATTCTGCAAATTGAACAGGCTGCAAAGATCCTGAGATATGACATGTTCTCGTGCAGTACATAAATATATGAGCAGACACCACGCTCATGGAAGAACTCCGTGCGTCCTGCACTGTCAGAGGAAAACGACTCCCTCTGGAGCTGACCCCTGATCCATTGCTTCAACATTTTGAGGTTTCAAAATAGCTTGAGTCACTCAGTGCAGAAAAACCCAACAACCCACTGCTGAAAAAAAAGAAAACCAGGTCAGGGTAAATAATACTGACTGGGACCACATGAAACTTTTATAGCAGCCTATCATTTTCACAAGCTGGCACACAGGAAATAAAAGCCAGTGGGTGCCGCTGCCATTTGACTCTCGCTCTGCAATGGAAACACGGGGGATCTCGTGTTGCTCATGACTTAACCATAAGCGAGCTCTAATGCACTGCAATGAGGATGTTTGGCAAGGCACTGTTTAATGGCTTTAGAGTAGCAGTGTGCTGGATAATTGCTTTGTGTTCAAGGCAATCTAGGACACTAAACCATGAAACTTCGAGTAGTACAGGGCATTTATTTGAAAAAATATGACTGGGAAATAAAAGGCTACCTTGAACTTTGTTTCACTTACGCATTTTGTAGGATTGTAATTGCAAGCTCTGGGGATTCTTTTTTCCCTCTGAACAAGGAGGTAAAGTATTATAAATATTTATGGCACAGCGACTCAACAATCTTTCTCCTGCCCTTTATATGCAACCTACAGACAGACCAAAATTACTGCCCATCAATTTCAGTCATTTGCTGTCATTTTGGTCTAAACTGCAAGTTTCTTGGGTGAAATGTTTACCTAGGGAAGAACCAGGTTCTGCCACGCTTCCTGGAATTTAATACCCATTGAAACCTAGCTATCTCTGAGGTAAAAAGTGAAGTCCTGTCTCACACTTGAGTTTTTCAGCCAGGATAAAATATCAAAGTAATACTCAGTAGCATGAGAAAAATCTGTCGTAATGCTTAAGAAATATACAAAGCAAATTTTCCTTAGGAAGGTAATAGACCAGATCCTAAGCTGGTGGAAAACATCACAAGCCCATTAACAGCACCAAAGGATGCACTGAATAATTTAGAAAAAGAAATCTATGGTGCTGTGTGGCACCACAAATGACATGGCTCGATACCAATTATTATCTCCATCACTCCTATTCCCTCCTTTCAAGGTATTATTTGAAGGTCTTATTTTAATCATGTAAATTTCCTCTTCTCTCAGCAGTTCAGGTAGGTTATTTTATATAGGGCTTAAACAGGAAATTAAAAACATTCACAACGAGATTCACTGGTTTCATGGTATCTTCCTCCACATCATATACTCACTGAATGAGCCTCTTTTCCTGCTCTGCATTTTTAAAAGTGAAGAATGGGGAGAATACTTGAATGAAGGAAAGAGAGAAAGAGAGAGAGAGAGAGAAAGAGAAAGAAAGAGAGAGAGAAAGAACGAGAGAGAGAGAAAGAAAGAGAGAGAAAAAGAGAGAAAGAGAGAAAGAGAGAAAGAGAAAGAAAGAGAGAAAGAGAGAAAGAAAGAGAGAGAGAGAGAGAGAGAGAAAGAGAGAAAGAGAGAGAGAGAGAAAGAGAGAGAGAGA
>VZRN01002121.1:2110121-2213020 GCA_013397935.1 Dasyornis broadbenti
GATGGAAGGAAGGAAGGAAGGAAGGAAGGAAGGAAGGAAGGAAGGAAGGAAGGAAGGAAGGAGTCCAGTGCTGATAGGTTTATTTTTAGATGAATACTTAGGTATTTACTTTCCATTTGTGATTTCTGACTGTCTTCCACAGATTGTGTAGGGTACCTGTTGTTCCTTTCTTTTGTTAGCACAAGGAAATGGATAGTTTTCATGACATCCACACAAGGATGCTCTCTGTTTCAAGGTACTGAAATGTAGTCTAGAACAACAACAACAAAAAAAACTAAACAAAAAATCCCAAACCTCAAATGCAAAAATCCTTTCATTATGGCAAGTGAAACTCTTTTATCATGGCAAGTGAAACTCTATAATAAACCAGGGCTTTATGAAATGCTGTAATAACAAGACCAGCTGGGTAACTTCTCAAATAAGTACATTTTAAAGGTATGTTTGCCAGTCTGAGTTACTTCTGAGTCCATGTTTTCAGCTGTTGTTACTGTGTAGTGACACAGAAATGGAGTCCCCTCTTCTGAGCGGGCTTTCCTTCCAAAGATTCTGCACAACAGACCTAGTATTGTTCAAAGATCACTGAAAATACCCAGTGCTCTTTGTGTAAAAACACGAAGCTTGCACCTCGACTAGTGTTTTGGATCAAAAGAGCACTATTTTGATGAAAGACTTCCAATCGATCCTATTTATTGCACTTTGGTTCAGCTCTTGGAGCACAGGAAAGGCACGCAAACCCCGATTGCTTTGTGTTGCATTGTGTGTCCCAGGCCTCCTCACAGAGATACAGTGCAAGTCCAAGAGGCTACGGAAAAACGTGAAGCAACCCCCAGATCAGACGGTCAGCGAAGACAGCGAAGGCCATGACGTGAAGCAAGTGACATCCACAACTAAAATATACAGGGTAAGAGAATTCTTGTCATAGTTCATGCAGTGCTGGTGATGTTAGAGTTTTGCTAAATGCATCCAGCACAGTGAATAAAGAGTATTGAAAACTCTCTGGAGATATTTGCATTAATTAAAACTCCATCTTCCACCAAGTCAAGGAAGTACTTTGAGTGTAGAAGTAGGTCTTATTTTTTTAGTCAAATCCCTGTAAAGCACCTGTAAGATCCATACAGTATTTTTTCTGTGGTACATATCACATACAGTGAGGTGTGATATTAAAACTTGAACATACCTGGTTATTTGCACAACATTTCCTTATTTCTGATAATTAACCACACAAACCTATGCAGTTTAAAATCATTAGACACCTATCTTCTGTACACTTCTATAAAAACCTCAGTGACAAGCAAACCTCTCATCTCCTTGGTCTCCAAAATGGTGAAAAATAGATGGATAGCTTTTGCCTAAAGCAAGAGATTTTACATCAGTACTATGACTGCATTTCATGATGGGCTTTTTTTTTTTTTTTTTTTTTTTTTTTTTTTTTTTTTTTTTTTTTTTTTTTTGCCAGTATAGGAGAAGGTAGAATTTACCCCAGAACAGCAGAAACTTCTTGATTATATTATGGATTCATACAGTAAACAACAAATACCACAGGAGGTGTCAAAAAAACTAGTAAGTATATTGACGAATTCATTTTTGAAATATGGATAATGAAGCTGAGGATTACAAGGCAAAAAATGTTTGTAGTCAGAATAAGCAGGTGTAGTAAGCAGAGCAAACTGTGGGCTTGCAGTTAAAGCACGCTGAAAGTGGGGCAGAATCTCTGCCGTTCAGTCAGCACTTGCACCACCTCTTTGTGTATCTAACTTCAATGTTAAGGAAAAACTTTTAACTCTAGAATAAGACTTTTATGATCAGATCTAACCTTTGCTGGTTGGAGCTTTGTTTTTTCCGTTGTCAGTATAGGCAGGGATTTGAGTTTGAATTGCTGCCTAGCTTCCTTTCTGTAAAGACACCAGCCTGGAAGTCTGAAAATATTTTCTGGAGTAAAAGACACTGTCTACTTATGTTGCCTTCCAAAATACTCGGTTTTGATGACATTGGAGGCAAATTACAGTGTTTGGTGGAACTCTTGCCTCTTTCAGTCTAACAGTTCTTGCATTTTATGGTCTTAAATGTGAAAAAATATCAGTGAAAATTAACAGATTTTGTTTGGTTTGATTTTTAACAGTTAAACGAGGAATTCAGTGCTGAAGGAAATTTTCTGATTTTAACAGAAATGGCTACCAGTCATGTGCAGGTTCTTGTGGAATTCACTAAAAAACTACCAGGTATATTCAGCCTGTTGGGGCAAATTTTGTTTATTGCAACGTTTACATGCCTTTCAGTTGCCTTTTGGCAATCATTGTGTGTATTTTGAAGACTGTATAAAAATGCCTGCTCCTTCTGCACGTTGTTTAGATACTGTGTAAAGAAAAGGAGCTTTGTGCTCAGAAGAATAACAGGCTGAACAATCCAAACTCTGCCACTCCATGATGTGGCACCCTTTAGCTTCTGACAAACAAAATGCTCAGAGAAGGGATTGGGTCTGCAGAGAGATTTTATGTTTCTATCTTGCTGCAATACCAAATAGTCTGCCTCTAAATTATCACTAACACTTGCTAGACTCTGCTTCATGCCCTTTGCTGCTTTTCCAGCAATGCCTCTAGGTTATAACATCCACGGAATTGTGAGTCCCATGCAAGAACTTTCTCTATTTGGTGGCACCAGTATTTATGGTCTTTGCATGGTGTGTTATGGACCAGTGCTGAAAATCTGAGTTTTTTAGTAGTTTTTAACTCTCAGGTTGATGCTACCTCAAGACAACACTGGGCATATGGTAGAGGCTCCCTTTAATTAAGGAAGGTGCATGGTAACACTGAAAGCAGCATGGCAGTGAGAAAGGAATGCAGAGAGCTCTGGTGGAAACATGACAGAAGCTATTATGGAGCAGCATCAGGCTAGACAAAATTCTCACTATTGGTTGTGCCATACCACATTTTCCTCATCCTCTAAAAGTACTGTGAACACTGAAACTCGTGTAATCCTCACAAACTTTGGTGAGGTTCAAATCTGTGTCATTTTCTGAAGGCCAGGTTTCAACTTCTGCAGCACTTGGCAGCCCTGCTGACAGCAGCATCGAGGGCATGCAGATGTGTGGCACCTCGTGGGCAGGAATTTCAGGGCAGAAAGAAGTGGGAGCTTTTACTGTTGCTGCCTGACTTATCTCTAATGTCTCCCCAGGCTTCCAAACCCTCGATCATGAAGACCAGATTGCTTTGCTGAAGGGCTCAGCAGTAGAAGCCATGTTCCTCCGTTCAGCTGAGATCTTCAGCAGGAAGCTTCCTACGGGACACACTGTCCTTTTAGAAGAAAGAATTCGCAACAGTGGTAAGTATCTTGTTTAATGAGGCCAAACCAAACACCCCATTGCACTTCTGTGTCAGTATTTGGCCCTTGGAAAGCCAGTAAGATTGTTTGGTAACATGGAGACAGATTTACCTAAATGTTTTTCTTTATTATAACTAGAAAAAATGCAACTCAGCCTTGAGTCTAAAGTTCATAAGGTAAAGGTTTCTTCAAAAGTATATTGCAAGTATTCTAAATAATGCTACATCAAATAAACGTAGTGCATGTCTCCCACGCTACGCATGAAAGAATGATGAAGAACAAATATTACCATTTCAAATTGTTCACCCAAAGCATTGGCATTTATGCTTTCAAAGGCAATCCCTATAAGAAGAAAGGAAAAAAAAAAAATTTAGAATGTTACTGGAGATGAGTGAAGGCAAACACCTATTCTGAGCGTTGTTTTGGTAAAATTGAACCACACTGCACAAGGTGCATAGAAGAATTACAAATACAGCATGTTCTGGGTACGGATTTTGCTTCTTAAGGTCCATCGAAAGCTCAGTGACTGATAAATTCCCCTGGTTCTAGACACAGATCTTAATAATTATGAAAAGCCAAATGGGGTTAGATATTGTTAGTTCCTTAGAGCAGATGAAGTTGTGTTTTGCACTATTACACATTCTTTGTGCTCCACCAGTGCAATACTGACGGTTTTGCCTTTTTCTGTATTGACCAGCAAGCTTTATCCAACCCTCAGCTACCTATACTGAATATTCAAATGGATCAACAATTCTGAGTCAGAGACTCAGTCTACAGGGTCTGGCTTCTGACTTTCCTTTTTAAGGATCAGAAGGAGAAGAGCCAGAAGAATATGTAACCTCAATACTAGTCGTGGTAATGGGCTTGAACTCAGTTCAGAAATTACTACTGATGTAAGCAAAACTAAGGCAATACTTATATATTTGATTCACTGAAAAGGAGTTAGAAAACATGAGAATAATTCACTAGCTGAACATATGTATTTATTCTGGCTTAGCACACTCATTTCTAAGTTTATAATATATATATTTTTTTTATTTCTTTAATTTTGATTGATTATAAGAGGTTGCTGTTTGATAGTCTGGAAACAGTGACTTCCAAAGTGATACAAACAGCTTCTGGTCTGGGTCCTGCAGGCAGAGCAGTATGCCAAGAAGGCTAGATATAGTTCCTGGAAACTGTAATGAGTTGTCACAGATCCAAATGTCTTCATTAAGAGATTTTTTTTTTTACTGGATTATAACCCACATCTTTGATAAAAATAGGTTTTAGAGAAATGAATCCATATGGCTACATGATTACTGAAAGCTTCACTTCTCTAATCTGTGCAGCGAGTATCAAGCTTCTTTGTTCAGGGTATCAACTGTTCATTAAAAAAACCCCAGAAGCAAGAAACGCTTTAATCCAGAACATTGCATAAGCCATTATGTCATAACAATAATTTTTCCTTAGTCATAATTTTAAAATATTCTGTTAATTCTCTGCGGCTATTTAATCCAGATGAGATGCAATATTGTTTTTTGCAAGTTTGTACTTGACTTCCTGATAACACACCTGGCTGGAATATTATACGGTATCCTGCCTTAGTATTATTTACCTGTCATGTCACAGATTTAAAAAACAGCATTTTGTGTAGACCAAACTTTCAAGACAAATAACTATTTCAAATGCAGTATTTTTGTTCCAAAGGAAGATTTCCCGCAATTCTTTTTTTTCCGTGGGGGAAAAAAACTCCAAGGTAAACTAAAAGCAAATTCTTAGACCAAAAACCTGGGCTGAATGGTTTCCAAGAAACAAAACACAAGAACTTTTTCAATTTGTGTGTGTGTATATACACGTGTATATAACTTCTTGCTCTTGGAAAAAGCTTTCTAAAACATCTTCCCTCAAGCCAGGATCAAGTTGAAGACGTAAGAGGAAATACTGATGTTAGAACTACTCCTCCCTGTATTACAGGAGGATAATGTATTATCCAGCTTACTGCTGCTCACTGTATTCTTTCCTTCTATTAATAGCCCGAATAAGGAATAAAATAACCTTTCCCATATATTTTATTTCTCTACTTTGTGCAAATTCGAGCCTACTTTAAGTGATTTTCCTTTGCTGCATTTAATGGGGCTGTGACAATAAACAACAAAAGCAGCTCGTAAATCTTTGCATTTATAGTTTAATTGCTGCTACTGGACCTATTTAACTTTTAAATAAATAAAACTTTGAAATAGTTTAAAAATATCTACTACTGAAATAGCTCATGTTTGTGGCTTAGAGCCTCATTATTTTCATCTGTCCAAGTTTAAACAAATGAAAGAACTGCATCCAAATTCTTCTGTTATCACTGTTTACCCATAACAGCTTTCAATGTTATTTCAATAATATTTAATATAAACGCTATTAAAAAGAAAAGCATTAGATATGTTTAAAATTAAAAATATTAAGTATTATGCAGTTCAGAGCCCTGCATGTCACAGGACTCAGCACCAGGGCTCTAGGTTTCATAGAAGCCTGTCCCAAATGTGACATTAGGGTAGAAATCTAAGCAGTCTTTTCCAGTCTTAACCAGTAAGGACAAAAGCTACTAAAAGCTGCAGCTGCCAATTATCGTATTCTAGACTGGTCCAAGAGATAAGCCTGGCCAGAAGTGATAAACCCTTCTTTTTACATAACCTCACTGGAAAACAAACAAACAAACACACAAACAAAAACGGGCAAACGCAGCAAACTGAGACCTACAAAGACAATAGAGAGCATCAGAAAAAATTCAGGGATGGCTGAGTGGGAGTTTAAAAATCAAGTTTATAGGTAATAAGTGAGGAAAACAGCATCACGATTATTTATGGCTCCCAGTGAGGTCCTAAACATTGTCATGCCAGCAGCCATAAATTATTTTTATTAGTCAGAATTTCTGTCTGTATATTTTTAGGTACAGACTAATGCCTGAATATCACATACGTTCTATTGTCAAGCTTTGATGCCTGTATCCATAAAATCAGGGAGGGTGGTGGTGATCCTGCCTAAAAGTCACAAGCTGTCCAGGCTTCTGTCACCTGCCACCATGTCCACTTTGAAGCTGCTCTCAGCTATTAATATTTATGTCCTCTCCAGTCTGATTGTATGGAATGTTTGGGGTTTTTTTCCTGATAAAGAAGTCAGAGATCTGGTGGTGATGACCTTTGAGCATTATCAGCATTCATTTTCATTCTCATGCTGATGAGGTGTATTTTTATTTCTTAGCTAGTGCCTATTGCTCAAGTCCTGCTGCACCTCAGAGGCTGCCTTTGTTTGTGCCCTGATGGTCTTTCTCCAAAAGCCGTTATGAAAAATCTCACTTTAGCTGCTCCTGTGGCTGAAATCCTCTCCTGTGCATTCTAATATTGAGGATTAATGAGAAATACAGAGATTTTGTGTCATTTACTCATTTGATGCTTCACTATGCACACACCATACTGTGATTGACTGATTCTGTGAAAGGCTGACATCCTCGTAATTTAATGCTTAGTGTTTTTCTGTTATTTTGAGAGCAAATTCTCCCCATTATGGACCAGTACAGTATTTCTAAAAACACAGAGCTGAGATACAGAATTTTTCCTCTGTGAGCATTTGCAGTTTGTCTTGCTAAAGATACCAATGGTCGTGAAAAGACAGAGATTTTTATTTCATCATTTTACGCTACAGAGCAGTTCTAGGAATTTGAGTATTGGGAAATGAAATACTATCTGATATTGACAGAAAGGGAAGAATCTGGACCCAAATTTTAAGCTGGCAGCAGGGCATCTGACATTGTGAAATGCATTGTTGTCTTCCTGGATGGGTTACAGGTGCTAAAGTACGCTCAGATCCAAAGGGAAAAAAGAAATCGCCGCACTTTCAAAGCACTGGCAAGAGGCCACCTTTTGCCATGGAATGTGGGATACAAAGCTCCCATTCATTTGGATAAGAGGCTCCTGCAACCAAAGGCAAAACTTGGTATTGGAGCATGGACACCTAATAATTTCCAGTGCCCTCGTCTTTTATCATTTGGTTCTTAGTACTGAGCAAGGGTGGTGCTTCAAAACCCCGTTGTGCTGGGATTTGTGCAGAGAAACCAAATGGTCTTCACTGACGTGTCCAAGGCGTCTACCCCTCCAAGCTGTCATGTGCACCCTCGTGGAAGGACACACATCATCCTGTGACTCAATGCAAAACTGGCACATGGCCCAAAGCATTTAGAAATTTGGACCATTTTAAACTGCAAAATATAGGAAAGAGCTTTTCTGTTCACACAACTCTCCTGCAAAATCTACCACACCGAGTCACCTGGTGTTAGGTTCCTGAATTACAAATAAAGTTGCTAGTCGGTTGTGAGTTCTGCTCCACACATGCTAACTTCTCATTTAACCCCTGGAAGATGGTGGCAGACAGAGGAGCACGTGCCCATGCTCTGGTGCATCTTCTCTGCTGGCTAGACTTTCCCCTGTTTGGCACTCAGCATCAAGGGGGTGAATTTGGTCAGTGTTTAAAGGGTCACTGGTGCATTTGAATAGCTCAGAAAGGAGAGCTAATAAGCAGCACAGAAAGCAATTCTGGTAGATGGAATAATGTGAAAGATAAAATGTAAGTTTGTGAGTAATTGGAATATTTTATTTGCATAAAGCAGCTATTAATATACCCTTGGTTTCATATTCACAAACACCTCAATGTTTATCAAGAGAGAAAGATCTCTATCTATATTAATAACACCATGCTAGTTACTGTTAATTAGTATTTACTCTCAAGCTTTCTTCTTGCAATAGATTAATGATTCAATTTTACAAAATGGACAAAATAGAAGACAGAATGCTGTCTCAAAAAGCTGGCAATACTGACTTGCTATCACAGTAAAAACACCAGTTCCAGGATTACGTTAAACAGATAATTATTCATGGCCTGAAACCGCAAACCTTATGAAAGTGTCAGTCATCTCACCTTTACAGAGAAATCATAGCAGCAAAACTCTACAAAAGGCAAGGTCTAAAGCAATGCTGTGTCTTGAACCACAGGTGGGGATGAAGTTGTGCAAGCCAGGGGTGTTGAATGAATAACGTTCATGGGTTTAAATCTGTTCTAGTTTGACTCTGAGAAGCTGAGTATTTCCCACTGACCATGCTTGGGTTTGCAGCCAGACATGCACGAATACAACGAAATAATCAAATGACCTGCAGGATCCTCTGCAGGTGATTGAGTTGGGCTGGCAGTTCGGTAGGAATCTGTGAAACACAGAAAGATGCCCAAGGACATTTGAAGGATGAGCATCTTCTTATTGCCATAACGCTGCACGGAACAAGGTTTTTGAAAGCTTTTTGAAAAAAAGGTTAGGAAGCAGGCACTATTAGCAGTGATCAGGAAGCTCTGCCTCCCTGACAACAATGTGCAGGGCTCTTGTCTGACCTAAATACAGAGAGTTAGGGGGAACTAACTTTTCTGTTCTCAACGAGGCCAGAAATCTAATTTCATCTATTTGATTTTTTTTTTTTTTTCCACTTTCGGGCTATAACCTGTAGTAATGGCATCGGAAAAATCATGTAAGTCATTTCTTCTCTAGCCTTTCCAGTTGCAAGCACCAAACCACCTTTAATTCTTGTTCTGATAATCTGAATTGAAGTGACAACATCTCGTACAGTAGCTAGGAAAAAAAAGTAGGAACTATAAACATCTGTTTCCTGTGTTTCCTGCTTTTCTTTTTTTTGGTTGTTTTATTTTTCTGTTGGAGCTTATTAAATCCAAACTGAAGAGCTTACAATCACATTAGAAAACAGCCCCCTCTTGTGACAGAAAAGCAATTTGTGTAACGAGCCTATAGGAGGATGAAGTAATAACAGGGAAACTCCAGCATACGTGGGATGACAGAAAAACTACTAACCAAGAAAAGATTAAATTATCCTAGTTTCAAAATTGCTCATTTTTCATATTTTTTTCATAATTGTCTGGTGATATATATCAGTTTAAAGATTTTGAAGTTCTATTCTCCTTAGTAAAAGTGGCAAATCACTTGCATTGCTGAAACATCCCTTTTTACTCCCTTTCATCTCTACAGTTTTGTTTTATTTCTCTGAGTACACTAATGCAGAGTTGTCTGCAGCAATTTCGTTTGCTTCTGCATCTGTATCAATTTTTTGTTTCACCCATCCATACTTCAGTTTCTTCATGTTAGCTTATCAGCTTTCTAGGGGCAGGGGTTGTTTTACTACGTGTTTAGGCATTGTTCGGACCAGTGAGGACCTGAATTAGTTCTTCCACACCCGGTCTGCCAGCATCATTTTCATCCTGCTTCTGCTATATTGGCAACAGGATTTGAGGAGTTTGGGAGTCACCAAAAGCAGTGAATTCATCCAGCTGAAAGCTAACTTGACCTCCAAAAAAAAAAAAAAAAAAAAAAATTCTATGATATGAGAAACAAAGGATGGGAGTCTTAGTCAAAGCCCATTTCTTGTTTCCTGTCGGGACAATTGTGCCCAGCAGCATGATACCTTGCACAGAGACTTCTAAAAATATCAAGTTTGTCTTGGACTTTTCTCATGTTGTTGCTGAGCTACTAATTTCCATGAAAGGAATTCATGTGCTCTGCTTTAGGGCCCAGCTTTTTACTTTTCTTTGCTTCCAGTTTCATGGAAGCTTGGAGACTTTGGTGCGCCGTGTGTGCTACTTACATATTATAAGGAACCTTGGCATTTAAAACCACCCAAGAAAGAGACAGGGGGTTCCCCAAAAGTTAGCAATAACAAGTATTCAAAATTTTCAGTAGTTAATGCTGATGACTAACAACACAAAGCTCGCAGCACATTTGATGCAATGCCTGTTGTTTGCTCTGTAAGACGCTCCCCCTGTGTTACAAACTCCTGCAGGGTGAGCTGACCTGCATCATATAGATCTGCTTAATTGACTTAGACTCAGTGGTATTGAACTCATTACAAAAACAAGATTTGTGGCTTGTGATCCGAAGTGAACACAGGTTGCTCGTGTCATGTGTTTAAACACGACTCAGCCATAAAATAAACCACACCCTGCAAGACCATTCTTTCACTGCTGGGACGCATAACTATTCCATTGCTTGAAGTAAATTCACAGCAAAATGTGACTGCTTCATAGTGAAGTGACTTCACGTTTCCTTTCTTTGAGTTCCACCTGCTGAGTTTCAATTTCAATGTCCCCTGCTGGAGGCACTGCAAACCTCACCAGTCCTGGGCTTCAGCTTCGTGTTGTACACAACACTCAAAACCGTGTTATTTCACGTGGTTTCCAAACAAGGCTATAAAGATTTTTCCAAGAACAGCTCAAAATTAAATCTACAAGAGATCCTATGGCCTTCATCTGTGGGAACAGAGATTTCCATCCTTTCAGCCAGGGAAGGCAGAAAGGTTCTTGCTGCAGAGCCACTGGTTTGGATGTCTACACTGCTTCAGAGCTGCAAGCAGCCGCTGCCAATAGTCCAGTGTCTGCTCTGAGTGACTCACATATCATTTAAAAATAGAATAATTTTGATGTCACAGGACTTACTTCTCTTTTATGCCAGAGAGCAGGATGGAGCACATCTGTAATTGAAGGCTAACTAAGAACATTGTGACCTGATGACAAGGTCAGCAAGAAGAAGCCCCATTGGCGTGCCTTAGTTTGGAAACCCCAAGGCTTTCACTGATGGTGAGAGAACCACATGATCCCGTCCTTAAATAGGCCTGGATTTTAACTATTTTTGGCTCTGTATTTTATAATACATTGTTTTATGCTTTAAGGTAGCAGTAGTTGCAAGCAAGTTGATCTTGGACTACAGGTAATCCTAGACCTAGCTAAAGTTTCAGGCTATATAAAAGGAGTAATTAAGTGTCTTTATGGAGACAACTGAAGCAACTGCCCAAGGCAATTAGCTATAGAGTTGGGCTGGAATTAAACCATATGCCCTGAGAGGTTTCCATGTAACTAATGCAGAGACAGGGAACACAGGGACTACTTTGCAAAAAAGGATTATCAGCAGACAAGGAGGAAACCACATGAGAGTTGTCCTGAAGAGCCAGATGGAGAAACCTGCAGAGTAAAATGAATTGTTTGAAAGAAAAGACTTTGAAACCATACAAAAAGAGATTGCCAGTGCTTGCTGCTGTCTAGTTTGCTCCAGAAAACAAGGATGTGCTTGCACTTTTGTAACCAATTGTCTTGCATCATGATTTCTGCAGTAGATTTCTCCCACCAAGACAGTCAATACAAAATATTAAATAAACCAGAGTGCTTCAATAACTAAGCACTATTTTTTCCCTCTCACAGGTATCTCAGATGAATTCATAACTCCCATGTTTAATTTTTATAAAAGCATTGGAGAGCTGAAGATGACCCAGGAAGAATATGCACTGCTCACAGCCATAGTTATCCTGTCTCCAGGTAACTTCTCATTCAGAACTAAATATTAGTGGTTTTGGAAAGAAATCATGAGGAGCGTGACCTGAGATTTGTAAAAACTTACCTTCTGCATGGAGTTAGTGAGCGTACGTGCTCATTCTGTGTATTCAGTTGTTAAACCAGAACACAAGCACACCAACTCCAAATATCCTGCTACACCATTTAGTTTTGCATACAAGGAAAAAACTGCTTAAATAACCTGCTTTAAAAATTACTGGTGTGTCTTCACTGCTTAGCACAACAGGCTTCTTGCTTCCGAAAATCTCATACGTGGCCACATGCTCATCACCACTGACCATTGTGGAATGACACATTTTTTTAGAGGGAAATTGGGAAACCCTGTAACTTAGAGTTGAGTACGGCAATGAAGGTCTTCAGCCTTTATTGGACAAACACCAGGTGCCAAGAGCAAGACGGCAGCAAGTTGTGCTCTTGACTATTAAATTGTCAAGAACAGACCTTTCAGAAATATTGGCACAATAGCATCTCAGCCCTGATTACAGGCTTTGCTGTTAAATCAAATTCTTTGAGAACACAAAACTAACCATCTCTACCTATAAAATATGGAGAAATTGTATAGTGCCTCAAGCAAACTGACAGAGAAGCCTGATGCTTCAGGATAAAAGACAGACACTGAGGTTTTCAAATCAGGTTTCATATAAGATGGGAAGGTGAAGCATTTCCATCACTCTTTAAGTCATTGTGTCTCAGGAAATATTTTTACACCAAAAATCCCACCCTCCTTTTTTACCTCCCAATCCAAGTATCCAAACACATGCTTCCATGTGAACAAAATAAAAACAACAAGTATGTTCTAACAAAGGAATTTATTCTGAGGGTGAAGATGTTTGCTTTCGCCCTGGTGAGCTGCTTGTACACTCTTCTCTACTGGCTAAATTCCCCAGGAGTACTACAGCTCCAAGAACTTAAGGTGTTGCTCAGTTTTTGCAATGCATTGCAATTCGTACTCTGGTGCAGGACCGCATGGGGAGATGATGATAGAACTCCAGCAAAACATTGCAGAGTTAAAACTCTTCAGTTTTTGAGAAAGGTAAAAGGTCTCTTTAGCTAGAAATGGGTAGCTTAGATGAAAACCCTAAAGCAAAAATGCAGTGTTAAACATTTTTGTTTCATCTTAATTTGAAAATAAATACCCTTTGTAGGTGGGAACATTGGTGGCCAATGTAAATATTTGAATATTTTTATATTAACTTATCAGTGTAAATAACTGCAATGTATCAGAGCATATATTTGCTAATTACTTCTTTTCTTTAAAACCATAACCAGATCGACAATACATAAAGGACAGAGATTCTGTGGAAAGGCTTCAAGAACCACTGCTGGATATTCTACAAAAAGTCTGCAAACTTCACCACCCAGATAACCCTCAACACTTTGCATGTCTGCTGGGTCGTCTCACAGAATTACGGACATTTAACCACCATCACGCAGAGATGCTGATGTCATGGAGAGTGAATGATCACAAATTCACACCTCTTCTCTGTGAGATCTGGGATGTGCAGTGATGGATAGTTTTTTATTTTATTTCAGAAGAAATATCTTTTTAAAGGACCACACAGCACTTATTTTCATAGAAAAGTATCCCATGGCGCACTATATTTTCTTTGCTGCATTTTTATAGAAACATGCCATGGATTCATAGAAGTCATTTTGTTCTCTATGCACAGAATATTGTATAGCTATCAGATCCTCACACGTGAGTACAACTTTTCCTGTATTTATACTCTGATCAAAAAGAGCCCACCAGCCCTTCAGAAGAACCTGACTGATTCCTGCTGCAATTAAGCTGCTCGCAGTTACAGTTCCTCTGTAAAGAAATGAGGAAATACAAGTTTCCATTCATATTTTTTCACTGCAGTGTTGTTTTTTGGGTTTTTTGGTTGTTTTTTTTTTTTTGGGTTTTTTTTTGTGCTTTACCTCTGTCAAAGAATATCTTCCAGATACGGTAATAAACCAGATTAAGTGGTTAATAGTCATTTGCTGTTCAACTGTGAAATGTGTTCACGCAAGGTGTGCAAGATGTTATTTCTTCACGAGACGAAAAATGATGTAATGGAGAAAAACCACACACACACACACACACAAACTCTACAACATGTAACGTCACTTGCATTATTATTTCAAAGTAAAAATTATAGAGTGTCCCTACTTTGTGAAAGCGCGTCCCAGGTTATTTCGAGCGGTGGCAGAGGTTTGAGAGGTCACCCAGGTGCTGAGGGCCGGGCCGGGCCCGCCCCCGGCGCCCATTGGCGCTTTCGAAAGGCGCGGCGGGTGCGGGCCGGGGCGGCGGCGCCTCATGAGCCGTGAGGGCAGCGCGGCTGCCGCTGGGGCACGGGACAGGACGGCTCCACACGGGACAGAGCAGCGCGGCACAGCGGTGCGTGTAGGGGGCAGCCCGCAGCGGGGGGTGGCGGTACCGCGGCACAGGGCGGGCGAGCCCCGCTCCTGTCGGTGCCTCGGGCGCGCAGCTCCGCAGCGGCGGCGCTCGGCGGGTCCCGCCTGGCAGTAGGGGCAGCGCTGGGAACTCGTGGGGAAGAATTGGGAAGAATCGCTTCTGCGTGTCGGGGAGCCCCGGGCCGAACCGTGGTCGCTGGGATCGGCCCCGTCACCCGTCCAGCGGCAGAAGTTCCCATCCGGCGTCTCTGTCAGAAGGGAAGTGCCTCGAAACTTACCCTGGGGAAGGGAGAGGGGAGAGTTTTTGCATAGCAGCCTTCAAACCAGTCTCTCCTGTGCCCCACGCAGGCGTCTGAGGATGCACTGCTGTTTCTGTAGGAAATTTGCCCCAGTGCTCTTGGCTAAAACACCCATTCATATTGCTTAATAAGCCGAAAAGTGTCTGGCTCCTTTCAAAAGCTGGCCGTGTTCCCGGGATGCTGTGTGTCACCTTTGGCATAGCATCATATCAAGGCATGGGAAAAAGTGCGTGTATTCCTTTAGGAGCTATAAGACCTAACTGGCCTATGCATTTGAAATTGTACTGGGTGGATCTTCCAGAATGAGACGCGATTTTATATTTAAGTCACAATAAACTCCTCCTCACTGTGGACAGCCAGCAGCCTGCTGAAGGGTCATGGAACAATGCTCCCTTCCATGTTGCTTTGCTGGAAAAAGTGTGGGATGGAAACGTGAGGGAGAGAAGAGCTTGCCTGTGAAAGTGAGTGAGCAGCTGGGGTAGAGTGTCTGGTGTTCACCATCCTCTGCCCAAACTGGATGCTGCTGTGGGAAAGCAGCCGTCTGCACGTCGCCTGTGGAGATGCCAGCTGTTGAGACCAAGTGCTCCTCCCTGATTTCAAGAGGGTTTCTCTGCCCTGACAGGTGTATCCAGGGCCTTTGTTGCCTTTTGGAAGGGGAGAGTGTGCTCACTGCCTCTGCTTGGGTGCACTTCACCGAGAGGTGTGGAAAGGCAGTCTCTGGGGAGAGCAGTCAGCGTGCCCTAATGAAAGGAGTTGGTTGCCACCTTACAGCCCATCACCTCGGACTCACTAGTCTGGTTCTTTCTCTTTTGTGCCTCTGAGGCCTCTCCAGGGAGGCAGAGCTCCTGCTGACTCAGTAATGCAATAAAAAGGCTCTGTAATTGCTGTAGTGATGGAGGGAGTAGTGCCCCGTTCAGTGAATATCTCTTGTGCCTACCTCTTTTCTTCTGCATCTTAGTGTATGTGTCCCCAGAAAAATCTTGACTATCCTGTAGTAGGCTTCAACAGATACTGACATGACAGCTTCTTTCATTTCAGTGTGTTTATAAGCATGGATTTCAGTGGGTGCTGTCAAGTCTAATCTATCTGCTCTGGGTTAGGCTGTTGTGAATGCCTTTAGGTGTCGATGGAATAGATGATGTTATATATCTTAAATATAGGGTAAAGATGTAGCAGTGTTTCTGCCTATTTTTTTTTTAATGAGCCTGTTAATCAAAGATATTTTAATGAGCCTGTGAATCTCTTCAGGTTCTACTTAAGCTAGGTCAATGGCTGCTTCATCAATGTTTTAGCTATCTGTAGCATTGTGGAGTTTGTTTGTTTGTTTATTTGTAAACTGTTCAGTCAAGTAAAATGGGACTTGGACTCGGTTCATCTTGTGCTGCAGAATGGGCTGTAATTAGTGTAGCATGTCTTGCTGGTCGGGCCCCAGTGAGTGATCCATAAATCCTGATACAACTGATACAAAGCAGGCTATCTCATATAGCATCTAAGAGCATGTGTTAACACCCTGAAGTATTTGTGTAAAGTGCTTTAGTGTTTGCTGACTCTGCTGCTTCTCAGATTGTCTGGGGGCAAAGTGCTGGGCATCTCTGGGGAGAGCAGAGGCAAACTGGGGTCTCCCAAGGCTGTGTGGGTCATATCCAGGGTGTGTCTGCTCCCTCTTTCCCGAGGAATGCCTGTGCCACATCTCAATAGATAGGGATGTTTTTCTCACCTCTAGCCTGGTTGTTGATCCAGTTCTTCACAGCAGGTTTGTCACTCAGCCAGCTGAAGGCAGTTCTTGCCTCTCCTGATACATCATTTGGGGTTGACCACCTGTCTCCCAGTAAATGAGTGTGTCTGTATTGATCCCGCTGTACAGTGGGGCTGGGTGACTTCTCCTCTCCTTCCACCCCTCAGAGCCATTGGCAGCAGAAGTACCAGCAGAAATGTGGTGTTTTCTGAGAATGGGATTGGTGGGGGGGATCTCTGTGCTTGCTGAGCTTGGAACTGGATTCATTGCCCCCTGGCTGGGAAATGCTTGCAAGTTCCTGGCGTTTTCCCTGTTGTAAGGGGTGAAGCGAGGGGAAAATGGGGAAGAAACAACACGAGAAAAAGAGGAAGGGGAACAATTATTCAAGGAATTGTTTCTGCTGCGATGGGCTTATTCAGTCTTTTGTCCCAAGGGACCTTGAGGGTATCAACTGCCTGGAAATGAGAATGGCATGGCCTGAAGCTGTGCAGGCGACATGTTGCAGTGTACTTTTATTCTAAGGTCTTTTCTATCACGAACTTCAGTGCCTGAACACCAAATGCCTGTTGAATGAAGGTGGTATGATAAAACCGGCATGTGCAGAAACTCATACAGTCCTAGCTGGAGCTGCCAAAATTCAATATCAAATACTTACTTCATTCATCATGTACAGCTTTTTGATGCAGGAAACCCAACTGGTTTTAGAAGAAGTCAGATTTGGTTATGACTCTGCCTGGTACTGCAGTTTCCACCTCACCACAGCACCTTCTGCACGTTTGCAGGCTGACTACTTGAAGGTGGCAGATCTGGGGCTTCTCATCCTGTGCCCCTCGCAGTAAGTGGTAAGGCTGCACTAATCTGTATTCCCTGCAATCTCTGAGCTGAACTGTTTGGCATCTGAAAATGGATAATTGTTACTACACTACTTTCTCAACTCAAAATTGGTGCACTGTAGCCTCCATCATCAGAGGGGGTTTTTGTTAAGTGTTTTTCAGATGTCCTGATAATAAGTGAAGCCGTTTGACTTTCTAGGGAACTCTGACATATGGGCTTACAAAATATCTTGTTTTAGAAGAGCGGGCCCTTGAAGTTCAAGTGCCACAATTTTCTTCAATCTCCTCTTTTTTCTTTTTTTTTTTTTTTTTGGCAAGACTAGTTTTTGCTAGGCATGCCACAAAACTGCAGATGCTGAGCATTCCTGTGATAGCTGCAGTGTGAATATTTTGCTTTGTTCGTGTTTTGAGTGCTCCCTGTGAATTAGGCTGCCTTTTGTTTTCCCTTGGCAGTTAATATGCCAGAGCTCTTGTTAGCCTATATGGAACTCCTTATTTTAATGAGACCAACTTCTCTACTGGCTGTTCTGCTGTTGTTTTATTTATTTTTTTTAATCAATGAAGCCTCTTACTGAGCTCCTTTTAGGACAATAGCTTTCTTATGCCAAAGGAAAATGTATTCCCTTGGACAAAGCTGTGGGAAGCATAACGTGCTCATTAGTAATGCTTGGTATATACCCTTCCCTCCCCTTGTTCATTCATAGAAGGAAAAATGACATCAAGGAGAGGATGTCTCTTTTTTTTTTTTTTTTTTTGCCCCTTCCCTAGAAATAAAAGGAAGGGGAAAGATATCATTTGCAGTGTCTCTGATAAGGTCTGAGGAGTGCTGGCACAAGGAAGTGGCTTCACCTGGAACCAAACTGGTTGCCCGTTTGCCAGCTGTGGAGGTAGGTTGTTTGAAATGCCTGGTGCATGTGGTCCTATGCAGCGTGTGGGATTTAAGGCAGTGGGGAAGGAACAAGGGGGAGACAATGACACCATTCTGCTTTCTGTGTGGGATGAAAGGGTGAGAATTTTTACAAGAATTGTGTGTTCTGGGATGGGCTCTTCAGCCTTTTGCCATAGGAAGGCCAGGTTGTGCAGGAGAGAAGAATGCCATCTACATACAAAGCTGAAATATCTGGGACAGGAGAGGGAAGTCACTTATTTTGAAGTGAAAACAGATGAGGAAAAAATGTCTGATAATGTCTGCAATCTGCTTTTCAGTTTAATCAGTAAGATGAAATTTTATTGCAGCTGCTAAGTAACAGAGGCAGTAAGTTGTTTTTAACAGGCTTCAAGACACAGATAGGAACTTTTTGACATTATAAAGTACCACTGTGGAAAATTATTATGGAGAAATACCTTCTGTACATGTGCATGCAGCTAACCTGGCAATGCTGCACATCCCTAGACCTGGATCCTCCAGGGAAAGACTTACAAATCCTGAGCCCAGTGTAGAGCATGTGCTGGATTTTCCCGTAGTTGAAAGCATTGCTGGCAAATAGTGTTGGCTTTAGGAGAAATAGCATTGACCAAATTGTCTCTAAAACTTTCCTTAATACTCGTTTTGCCAGGGAATTGTCCTGATAACTAAATTGCTGCAATAGTTTGCAGCATTCTGTTGAAAACTTAAGAGTATGCTAAGGAGGAGTGTGCTGCTTGGAAGGTCACAGTCTCAACTGAGATGAATAAAAACATTGGGTTTCTCTCACGTATCTGTGCGAGAACTCAATGATCTTTAAGGTCCCTTCCAACCCACACGATTCTGATTCTATAAGATAAAACCTTATTCTTCAAAATTATGTCTTTGCTTTAAGTTTTTCATGATCTTTCAAGTATTTGCTGTAAACTCAGGATGCATCTCTCTGTTGGCACGCTCTACAAGATACACTTGTGATGAGTTAGAAGGAAAAATCAGTGCCCACAGAGTTAAATCCAAGAATGGTTTGAAGTATGTGTATTCCTCTTTGGCAAAATAAATGCCATACAGCTCCTAAAAAACTTGCCAGCTTTGGAGTATTGTTTATGCATTAAAAGTTAGTTGCTACTTTGTGCTGTAATAACTGCACTTTTATCTGAGGGCAGAGAACTGAAGTTGTCTGAATACTGGATCAAAGCTACAAAGTTACTTCCCTCTTTCCCCTTCCCTCCCTATTAGACTCGTTCTTAATTTTCCAAAACAGCACTGATGGGTTTTTCTTGGGATTTCATGAAAGCAGGAGAGACGGTATTAAAAATCTTATTTTTCCCCAGGAGGAGAAACTGATGTAAATGCAGGTGACCATGCAGAATGCAGTTCAGGTAAACGCCTTTTGAAGTGTTTGAATCCTGTATACATGTATAATACTTCTTTTTTAAATGCAAAAATCTTCTCTGAAGTAGACAGAATACTAGATTCCCCAGTTACCTCTAATTAAAAACAAAAGTAATAATTTTCCCTTTTTACGAGGAGCAATGTGACAGGATGGATAGCCTACTGTTTCTATCAGATAGGTGACCCTTTCACTTCTTAGTGCTATTACCTAAGAAGTTTTTGAAGTCAAAGGCTGAGATTATTCAGAAATTTCCATGATGTTTACAAAGTGTTTTTTTAAAAACCTTATATTCTAGTTACTCACTTAAGTATAAATATATAAATGCATTTTACATACACCCTGAATGGAAGGAAAATAGTTAAGAATACCAGGACGACTCTATCTTTGGAAATTTTTCTACATGAAGTTTCAGTGTGGTTCTTTTCTTGAAATGTAAGTTGCCTCTCATTTTGAAAATATGCAGTCCTGAAGAGAAATGCTAAGTATTTGTGCTCAAGAAATGTGCTATGTTCTTGCATGGAAATGTTTCCTCTTTTAATGTCATAATTTTTAATGATTTAAGCACAAAATGCCTCTGAAATATTTGATCAAGAAATCAGTATTCTGTAGTAAATTATATTATAAACTGCAGATTTCATTACTTAAAATGTGCTAAGCTAAAAAAACCCCAAGCATTTAATGCATGTTCTTTCATTCTATATTCAGGAAGGTAGGTAATTTTAAATCCAAAGGATTCAAGAGAATGAATGCAGTAGTATTTTGATGCAGGAGTTACTAACAAGAGAAGCACCATCCAATTGTTGTGTTGGTTTGCTGTATCTATCCAAAGGGAAAATAAACACTTACACTTTGAATAATGGCTCTTCAGGGTAATTCAGAACCACAAGTTTTTGTCATCTGACTGCAAATGTTAGAGCTTCCTGTCTTCAGCTTGCTGCTACCCTCTGCAGGTGTGGTTTGGAGAGGACCTTCCCCTGAGTCCCCGGAGTCCCCTGACCCCCAGGCACGGGCCGGGTTTGGCAGACGTGTGCCTGTATGACCAATGGATATCTGTGCGCCACGAAGCCACTTTGGTGCCCATGCAAGAAGATCTCTCCATTTGGCTGTCTGGCTTGCTGGGTGAGCTTAAAGAATTGTCTGGTGAATTCAAAAGCACTTGCCAACATTCTAGTCAACATTGACACAATTTCTGTAGGATTATTAAGATCTGGCCTATTTGAGTTTGAATGGCTGGGAGAATTGCGTGCTTTGATTTCAGTTTTATTAGCTGCCACCTCTTAAGGGTTGCATAATTAATAATTCTAGGTTATATTTCTGAATCTTGTTAGTCTAATTAAAATCTAATTAAATTAATATTTGATTTTATTTTACTTATATATTTCTGCTAATTTTCAGTCTTTAACACTGGAATGTTGTTTGAGTTGCCTCTAAGTTCATGTGAAACTTCTTTACCTTCTGTGGAGTAACTCTAATATTGACCTTCTTTTCCTTAAAGGAATGGAAGTCAAAGCAGAACAACTGCTAGAAGAACTTGATAATGGGGTGCTGCTTTGCCAATTGGTTGGCGTTCTTCAAAACACAGTTAAAAAATCTTGTAGCACAAATAACTTGAGGGTGAGTCATACAATGATTTTCAAAATAGTCATAAAAAGTCCTAAATTTTAAGTAGTAATTACAGGGGAAAGCAGGTGAGTGAGGCTCCCCAATGACGAGTTTTGTGTGCTGTGTAACCAGAGACTGATTAAGAACAAAGTGACTTTATACATGGATAAACCCATGCAACAAATTACTTGCTTTGTTAATCACATCCTAAGGTCCTTACTAGGTTTTCAGTTTGATTTCAGAAGTCTTGCCAGAGGACGATCTAGTGCAAGTCTGGAGTCTGTTCCCCTGCCATCAGTGTGGGTTGTTAATAAGATACCCACTGGCACTTGGTAGGATATTTTATGCCAGATAGTGGTGGCTGAACGCAAGTGTACAGGTCAGCCATAAAAGTATCCAAACCTGGAGAAGGGCTTCAGTGTTTTCATGGAGAATCAATGGTTGAAATGTGAATCTCAAGCAAGTCTCTGTTACTTTGGAGTACAAAGGCTGCAGAACTAAGGGTTGTTCACTCAGTGGCTGTTCACAATGATAAGGTAGAATGCCTTCTATATTAGTGTAGCTTTTTTGCTAGAATACATGGTGGCTTGGACACAAAACAGTTACAACTGTTTCTGCCCTCTGAATTTAGGGTGCATTTTCCTTTGCAAATATGCTTTGAAAACTGTTGGCAATGTTGATGTGCACAATGCACTTTTTGTTTTCTTCCCTTGCCAGAATTTTCCTATGAGAAAGGTTCCATGTAAGAAGGATGCTCCATCAGGATCTTTTTTTGCCAGAGATAATACAGCCAACTTTCTTAACTGGTGTAGGGCCATTGGAGTTGATGAGACTTACCTCTTTGAATCTGAAGATTTAGGTAACTCTCTCTTTTTGTAAGATTTGCTTTGATCTGTGTGTGGGTAGCTACCTGGTCAGGGAGATGCCTTGTGTATAGACTTTTGAACTTTCTCTCTTGACTCTGCGTGTCTCATGTAAGCTGTTAATACTTTTATTTATTTTAAGGCAGTGTTCAAGTAAAAGCCTTGGGAAATCAGTTCAGCGATTGCTCTAGCTTGTGTGATGCTTTTCCAGACTTCTGAAAGTTGCTGTGTGGGATGAAGCGGGGACTGAGAGCTTTGCAACAAAATTTCATGTTTTTCTTCAGTAAAAGAACCACTGAGAAACAGAGGAGAACAGGGTGGTTTTGCTTTGCGTGTGTGGGAAGACCACAGGGTCATGGAGTCAACTCACAATAAGATCCTTTATTTGGTAGTAGAGCTTGTTCTTGTTGCAGAAAGCCCTCAGAATAATGCATTCATGACGGTTAAATTTGGTAACGACATCAGGGCGTCGTGTCTGAAATGGCAACGGCCGGTTGGCAATTAACATTTACTTCAGGGCGCACTTAACATGGCTCAAAACCGTTTGTATTTTCTCATTTAATAAGATAGTTATAAAAATAAATATTGCCAAGGATGAGTATGCCTACCCCAGTGCACAATTGGCGCTGTATAGCAAACAGCTTCTAGACTGATGCAGGTGAAATAAAATTTTTGTGATGGGTTGTACTTCCATCACATGATAAATAAGGAAATGCTCTTCTACCAGCTATTATGCCAGTAAAAAATGATTAATACAAAACTTTCTGTGGCAGGCCAAATACTGTTTTCTTTTTGGTTGTTTGGCTTTTTTTTAATGAGCAAAATATCTGCCTGTCACCAGAATAGCAAAAAAATTGAGGAGTACCTTTGTTTTCAGTAATCAAATGAATTTGTCACAATATTTACTGGATTTTGAAGTCTTTGTTTCATTAAATGCTATTTCATGCTGGTTGGACTGCCCAGGCATCCTCTACTGGATAAGTCATCTTTTAAAGTAGTTGAGAAAACATCATCATTTGCATCTGTCTCTTTTTGATTAACTAGTGAGTGTGTCTTTTTTTAGTGCCAGGAAATACAGACGACTAGAACTGAGCTACAAGTGTATTTTAATTCTTTTTTCTTCAGTTCCTTGTATGAATTGTATTGCTTAAACATATTAGTTCCTGTAAGTGGACAGGTAGCTAGAACCTGTTTAGCTTCCCTGAGATAAGCAGACAGGATTTCCTAGTGCTGTGGCTTTCACTCATAGCAGAGAAGTGTTTTGAAGTCTGATTGTAACTCTCGACACAAGCTTGCCTTATGGCATAAATATCTTCTGTGAGCCTTTCTTGGCAGTTGAAATGAGCAGTCTTGCAGCCTCCTAGATGAAACATTCTTTCCACTGATGTTTTCCATCAGACTTCCAAGCCGTTCTTTATGAATGAAATAGGGAAAGGATAAATTGACAATTTCCCTTTTCCCATCAGGTCCATGCAGCAGCACCTCCTGAAAAGTGTAGATGATGAGGAAGGAAATAAATCAAGACGCTCTTGAGACAGCAGAAAGGAAGAGCAGCCATTGAGGGGTGCACTTTGACATCAAGACAAAACAAATGTCTTGATCTCTGCTAGGGTTGTATTTGGATTTTTTCCCTTTTGGATTCAGGCAAATTAAAGCACTTCTGTTACAGCTGGCAAATACACACACACACATATGCACACACACAAAGAGATTAATTGATCTCTAGTAGCTTTTAGATAATGGCTGTGTAAACTTTCTATTCTAGATTTACCCTTCATAAAAATCTTAAGATCTTTTAAAAAGCAGACTTACAAACTGAAGTAGATGATGTAAACAAGAAAATCTGACTTCATACTTGGCTTATACTTTAGGAAACACATTCAAAGCAAAGCATTTTAAATATCAGATTGAACTTCAGAAAGATGTTGGATTTCCTCTGTAAATATAGAGGTGTAACTTTTGAAGTGATGATAAGAGAACAGATCTGTTGCTTACCGAACTGGTAGCAGTCACCCAGATTGTTCTGTCACAACCAAGGGTTAAATCCACTCAGGCTGGCTGGCTGTGTAGCCATCCACTTGGGCCCTTGCAGTGGATCTTCCTGTGGGTGGTAACCTCCAGAGTCCTTGTGCCTAGCTGTGTCTGTAGGCATGAGCATGAGCAGATGGCTGTATTTTCCTATTTGCAGTTGTTAAATAGTTTTCATCTCTAAGACTCTGATATTGCATTTTGGGGGTAGGGAAGGGGAAGCTTTCACATCTCTTCCTTTCCTGTTCTCATCAAGAAGTTAGATCACGAAACATGTTTCTCTTAGGAGGAAGAGCAGAGTTTGGTTTCAGGAGTGCCAGGACGGGTTTAAAGACTTTACGGAATAGAAAATTAGAGTTGTAAAGCATGTAGTGCTTTATCAATGATAACGTACCTTGCCTGGGAAATTTATAGCCATGGATACTTTATCTTCTCTTCACTGTACCTAATTGCATAGGCCTCCTGCAATAAATACGAACTGTAACTCCTCTTTATTCTCTTCCATTTCAGTGTTGCACAAGGAGCCAAGACAAGTGTATCTGTGTCTGCTGGAAATCGGGCGCATTGTGTCCGGGTATGTGATCCACACACGCTCCTAACAAGAAACTGAAGGACACCTCCTGCTACGTAAAAGCTCAGGCAAAGTTAAGACATGATCTGCAGTCGTTAAGTGCAATGCAGTGGATTTTAATGCTGTGCAAGAAGTAATGGATAGCTTTTCTAGGACCATCATACAGTATGAATATTTTTTTTAAAATATTTATCAGGCTCTTTCCGTGGAGAGGCGCCTGTTCCGTGCTGCTTTCTATAGCTGTGTGTTTGAACTATGCATTCAGCTTATAGACACGTGTACCTCTTGGAAGAACTCACTGAGCGTTACATACGATTTTAAGGGTTTAAAATTTTCAGCTTTTTGGAAGGTCTCTCTTTATTCTCTAAATTTAAACTTTTAATTTATTTCTAATGCAGAGCTGGAAGCTTTAAGATAGTCTAGCTAAATTGGATGTGACCTAAATTGTGTCATTTTGGGCAGTGTTTTTACTGTATCCTCTGGTAACACCATAGCCACCTTAGGAAGGGCTTCTGCTGGAAACTCAGATATGCTCCTTCTTTTTGGGTGATCAAGGCAATTACCCCTCTGACTGATTCAGATGTCCCTGTCTGTCAAACCACTTACAGTTTAGCAAGTTTGCTCTCATCAGTTTCTTTTTGGTTTTTTTAGTAACTTAGTAATTAAACTCTCTGCCTTGGTACTTCAGGTATGGAGTTGAACCTCCTGTACTTGTAAAACTAGAGAAGGAAATTGAGCTCGAGGAAACCCTGCTGATGGGCTCTGGGCCACCATCACCTGTTAGCACACCAAAGTCATGTTGTCACCATGGGGAGCTACACGAGGCAGTAAGTGCTACTTGCTTAGTGTGATAATTTAGAGAGTTTAATTTAAAGCTCACAGCTTTAAATTAAACCTGTGTTTTGGACTTGTATGATCTGGCTCAGTAAGCACAGGCTGGTTTTCATCTGTGTGACGCTCCTCAAACAGCAAACAGAAGGGTATGCACCTCTTTTTATCAATTTTTGTTTGGAAAATGTAAACAAAATTCTGTTCTATATGTTTTGGAGTGCATATGACCTATGTTGATTTCCTTTTCATTGCTTCTTTGAGTGTAAGAAATGCTCTCATTCAATTTTTCTGGTGTGTCAATATTCTATGACTGCAATGCATATTTCTCTTCAATTTGATCTTTTCATAAAACTTCATCAAATGTTAAAGTAGGCTTTGAAAGTCTTTTGAAAAAAGATTTTTAAATTAATTTAAATCTGTACCAATTGGAAAGGAATTTGTATGCAGAAAAGGAAATGATTTGTACAGCTTGTGAATTGGTCCAAAGGAAATGATGAACAATTTTCCTATTCTGTTTGAAAATTCATTTGTTTTAAAGGTCCTCTGTGTTGTAATGTAAAAATTCTGTTTCTTTGGGAATGTCAGCCACCAGATCCTTGCTCTCTCTGAAAACCCACTATTTTTCCTTCTTGGCAATAATCTTGACCTTCCAATTTGTTACATTTCTAAGTGGATCTGAGAGGCAGATCTCTCACCCAGTACTTATTTGGGAACTCCGTTTTTCCTCTTTTCAGTGGCTTTCTTCTTGGGTCTTTCTTCTTAATAGAAGATTAACTCAGTAGATGGTTAAACACATGCTTCTGTCAAAATACTAACAAATGCTTTCAATTTTAATAACCAGGTAAAACATATAGCAGAAGATCCTCCCTGCAGTTGTTCCCATCGATTTTCAATTGAATACTTATCAGAAGGACGTTATAGGCTGGGAGATAAAATACTTTTCATACGAGTAAGTAATTTTCTAAAACTCCAATTTATATTTATATTGGGGAGAGAAGTGCTTTGAAGTGAAATATCTTTTTACAGAGTTGTTTTAAAATTACAGATTTGTTTCAGTTGGGAGAACTTGTCATTCAAGCCCCTATCCTAAATAGGTGTAGTTACTTAATTTTTTAGATCACTGATCTACAAACGGATTTTACAATCACACTGAACTAAGTTAATGTGTATCTGTGGTGTCTCTAAAATTTCAGTAATGACTTGTGACATAAGTAAGGATAATGCCACAGAATATCCTGAGAATGTTGCTTGTTCAAAACCTGGACTCTTGGGGTTTATAATTTGCAGGCTAGTTGAGTATTCTTGTCAGCAGTCATAAGAGTTTGTGTTACAAGGACATCCATAATTTGAATAAAACCTGTATCCCGAGCTCCATATACTAAAGATTCTTACAGAATCTTTAAAATGTCTTCTATAAAGATGCTCCCATTATTTCGTGACACAGAATTACTCTCTCTGGAGGAGAAGCTATCTAATAAAATAATTGGGAAGCATAAACCTTGTTTATCACATAGTTTCTCTGTTTTAAAATCTTTCTCTGTAAGAAAGAAAGTGCTATTTTTTGTCAGTTTCAATAGGTGGTAGTGTAGGATGGAGACCAAATGCTGCATAAAGCTAGATAGAAATTTCTCTTGTTCTGGTCCCACCCCTCTTTCCCCCATTCTCAGATGCTGCACGGCAAGCATGTGATGGTACGTGTCGGTGGAGGCTGGGACACCCTTCAAGGCTTTCTGCTCAAGTACGATCCATGCCGAGTGCTTCAGTTTGCGACTCTGGAACAGAAAATCCTGGCGTTTCAGAAAGGGGTCACCAGTGACAGTGTTCCCAGCTTGGCAGCCAGGAATCAGGAGCCTCCTGTTATGAATCCAATGTCAGCTGTCAATATGTTTCAAAAGCAGCCACCAAAACCTCCTGCTCCTGTTTTAGGTCTCGGGGCCAGTGCCAAGAAGGCTTTATCTAAACGTCCTCAGTCCCCTGCCCTGGCATCACCGAGAGCGCCAGTGACCCCATCTTGCCCAGCCAAGTCATCAACAGTCAGGTCCAAATTACGAGGGGCTTCAGCAACTGGGGTGCAGTCTCCTTTCAAACCATCAGCTGGCACCTCAAAGAAACTGGAGTCTCCTGCATGCAACTCACCAGCTTCTGCTCCTTCACAGCCTGGAAGCAAAAGTTCTTCACGTGCAGGAACAAGAACAGCTCTTGTTCCCTCCGAAACTTTGCGCAAACGTATTCGGTCCCCTGATGCTGCCAAGGTGAAATTTGCCCTGCCTCAGGGCTCCCCAGCACCAGCGCTCCACCCTGCCCTCTCACCCTCTAAGAAACAACCCTCTCACCTGTCTGGGACAGCTGGAACAACAACTTCAAAACAGAACTGTGTCCCTGCTAAATGCAAACCTGTGTCTGCCACTAAAACCAAAGTGAATTCAGTCGCTCCCAGGGCTGCTCAGCTGCCGGCTACAAATCTGCGTGCTGTTGCCAAGTTTGCACATTCTCAGCAGCTCCTTGCAAAACCTCCTGAAAATGATATTCACATCTCGGGGGATGGCTCTCAGCATCCTCAGGAAGCCCCTGACCTAGCAAGGAACTTGAAGACTGCTTCAGTCCTAAAACTTTCCGCTTCTGCACCTTCCCTTGCAGTTAGCAAAGCATCAAAGTCACCATCTTCGTTGTTACCTACAGGGAAAAATGTGTCATCAGCTGGCAGCAAGCAGCCAAATGCCAGCAATCCCCCTCAGGTTGGACCCTCCTTATCCAAGCCTGCTGAACGCACGCCCTTATCTGTTGTACGGCTGCCTCAAACTTCAGCCAAAGCGGCAGCGGCCAAAAAACCAGCACAGCCTTCCACAAAGGGTCAGCAGCATTCAACCAAAAACTCGCAAACAAACAAAAGCTTGGCGCCAGCAGCCAAGAAGCCACTCCCAAAGGAGCAGGTGTATAACAAAGGAACACCTGGTGTGTCAAAAGTTCCTCTTCTGAAGAGCAGGCAAGATGATCACTACTTTGTCATGACAGGGAGTAAAAAGCCCAGAAAGTAAACTTACTTGTTACTTTCTGTGGAAGTCTCTGTTTTGTTCAAAGGGGCCTTACTGATAACTGCTACACTGAGGACAAGGAAAAAAGTTAAACACTACATTTAATATGAAATATTAGGTATAACCTGCCTTTTGCTGCCTAACTTACCGTAAGAACTGTGTTTATTTTGTCATTTAGAAGCTTCTATTTGGACATGTTTAGAAGTAAGCTTGCTTGTTGTGTAGCACTATGGAACAGCAAATACCCTTGACCTGCTGCAGGAAAGGGGAGCTAAGGCTGCTGCTTTTGCTGCTGCTGACTTTCAAGGGAGTGAAGCCTGCCCAAGAAACACCTGCCCAGGGCAGAGCCTGGCTGACTATGGTGATTCTGGCACATCTGCATTGTGGCTTGTGGCAAGCAACAGAGCTGTGCACAAGCTGTAAAATTTCTAATACCTCAAAAAACCCGTGGGTTTTAGTTCCCTGGTATCCCAGATTCCAAATTTGGGTCACGTGTTTTGGAAAGAGAGAGAAATCTCTAGTCCTGTTTAGATTTGACAGATGCTGTTTTCAGTGTTCACTGTGCCCCCCCATAGGCCTTAAAGTGGATTCAGCTCACTTGGAAGTGGAGCTTGGTTTGTTTTAAATTGGACACAGATAATCATGGCCTTGATTGTTCACTTTCATTGTGCCTTAGCCTCTCAAATTCAGAATGGAACTCTTCAGTGAGCAATACTACCTTTAAAACAGGGCAGATAACCTTGCTTGGTCCATGTTCAAACTATAAGTGAGCCCAGGCTTTCCTAGAAAGCTTTTCCTGCATGGACAGATGCTTCTGAGTTCCAGGGAGGACACTTTCCACTGGGCTGGAGCCCCAAAGCAGGTTCTGCTGCGGCAACACTGAGCTGCGAGCACTGATCTGCTCTGGCAGAGCTTTATTGCTCTGCAGGAGTGGCCTCTGCATGTCAGACTGAATTGCTAAATGCTTTTCTCAGTGCTATAGGTTAATTTTTGTGGGCACTCTTAGTCTGCAGAGGCCTTTCTTGTTTTATTTATGGAGGCCTCTTTCCTGGCTCTCCTCTATCGCTCTCTGGAGGCAAGAGGTGGTTTTCTGAAGAGTGTAGGGGCTACGTTTGCCTTTAAACATCCTGAAGTGCTGGAAACTGTTTACACTCAGCTCCTGAAGTCTTCCAGTGGGTTAAACATCTGAGGTGCTCAACACCTTTACCCTTAACAGAAGTGAGCTTCGTGGTAGGTTGAAAACGACTGTCTTTGGGATTAGTGCTCTTTAGGTTATTTTGGGTTTAATGGACAGTTGTCCCTACAGACACTGAGGAGCTCTGAAGGTCTGTGAAGAGACACTGATGATTTCTACCTATCGTCACTTCTGCCCTCCATTCCCTGTCTGTTTATGGGCAGGAGCAGCTGTGACTGCCATAGAGGCTCCTGGATGGTCACACAGGGAAGTGTCTTTAAAAGGAGAAGAGTTCCATGGAAACTGTAGCTTCCGTTCTTATGGGGTTTTATTTTTGTGGTTTTTTTCCCCTGGAACTAGAGCAAGCAAGCATTGCAAACCGAGTTTTCATGTGCTGTGACAAAGTCACAGAGCTGCCTTTCTGAGCACCTTGTTAGCTTATTTATGATTCTATTTATGCATATCTACTGTACAGCACTGCTCACAACCTGCTGGGAGTAAGCAGTAAATGCCAATATCCAAACTGTAGGAGGAAAACAGAGTTTTGATGGCACGGACACAAGTCCCACAAGATCCCATACAAAGCTGAATGTTTTAGGAACGCCTTGGGCCTGCTTGTTTTATAAGTACACTGGTCAAAGCCACTGCTACGATGTTAGGCAGAGTACTGACTGTAGTGGATTGCTGTCAGGTTTGATAAATCTGGCACATGGTTTCATATGCTCAAAGCATTTTACAGTAGATGACTTGCTTTTGATTTTTGGGCTTCCAAATGGTGAGTTATATGTGATACATCTCACACAGATTAATAGCTGGCTGCTTGGGGTTTCTTTCTGTGCTGGGTCTGGAAGAGATGGAGTTAACTTTCTCCATAGCATCCCATAAAGTGCTGTGTCTCAGATTTGTTAAAATCTAAACCAATGTTGGTAACACCAATGTTTTGGCTGTTGCTGAGAGCCCTTGCCAGGGTCAGGTCTTTCTTTCTCCTGCTCTGCCCCCACGGTGAGTAGGCAAGAGATTGGGAGTGCCAAGGCTGGGAAGTGGCCAACCTGAACTGGCCAAAGGGCTATTCTCTATCATAAAGCATCACCTCAAGGATATGAAGAAGGAAGAGGCAGAGAAAGAAGGGGATGCAGGTTGTGTGGCTTCTAAGGTGGCTGTTTGCCAGCTGGCTGGGCATCAGTCTGTCTGTGGGAGGTAGTGAGGGATTGCCTTTTCATGCCTTGGTCCTTACTTGTCATGTCTTTCCTTCATTCATTAAGCTTTTTATCTCAGCCAGGGAGTTTTGCTTTTGCTGCTCCTCTCGCCTTATCTTGCTGGGAATGGAGGAGAGATAAGGGGAGTGAGCAGCTGCACAGGCACTTGGCTGCTGAGTGGGATCAACCCACTGCACCTTTTAAATCTTTTGCAAGGTTTTTAGCAGCAATTTAAACACTGAGGCTCTTGGATCTCAGTGCAAGGCAATTTCAACATCCGCCTTTTTGAACTACAGAGAAAATGAAGAAAATGGCTTCATCTTTATTACCTATTATGCCATGTAATAGACTGAATTTTTGTAGTTGGAAATGAAATAAAAATGCATAAGCTGTTACAGTTGAAACCTTAATCTAAAGAACTCACCTGTTACACATGGACAGACTTGGTTTGGTTTATTATAAAAGTAGAATATTTGAGTGTGATCCAACTTCTGTGAAAATTGTAGTCGCCAACTGCACAGCTGCACTCTAAGTGTCATGGAACATGAGGTGAGCCAAGAACAAGGTGTAACAAAGTACCTCCTGATGGAAATACATACGGTTTTTGCAGTGTTTATGTTGCCAAATAGCAAGTCTAATCTTCGGTTTATACTATTTTTGTGAGGAATGGATAATTTGGAGCAAGAATCTGACTGAATTCTCCATGTGGTGTCGATGTCCTCTGTATGAGTACTTATTTAAAATAAACGTACACTGCACCTTTGTATGTGCACACATTTTTCTCCTGACATCTTTCTGCGGGGAGGGAAAGAGAATGCATTTCAAAAGGCTTACATTTTTCTCTTTACCACCACATAAATAGTAGCTTCCATCCCAGGCATGAATAGCTGCATCTAATCCATTGCTTTGTCTGGAGTTCAGGATATTTTTTTTGCTCTGATCCTGGTGTCAGTGTGACTGATTGAGTAGAAGGGGCTTCCTACTCTTTCCTAGCTGACAGTGAGTCTAAGTGGTTTCAGATACACCTCTGCAAGTTGTATTTGCAGCTCTGCTTCAAATAGAAAGCACTTGTGTGCAATATTTTCCATGCTTATATCTTGTCAGCAAACTTGAGACTTACCTCTGTGTCTGTTGCCATTAATGATAGCAATTTAATTAGTTTTGTTGCGAGGAGAATTAGGTGTTCTCACTGGAGCCACCTAACTAACTTCTTTTTTCCCCTTCTCTATTTGATTTTTGAAGACTCTTTAAATGCCTGCCTTCCTCTGCCTATCCCAAACTGTCCTCAGTTCCTGTCAGTCTGCTGCTGGTGCCTAATCCCAAGGATAGACTTCCCTTTCCTTCAGCTGTGTCTGGTGGCATTCTTGAGGCATCCACCATCCTTGTTCATACAGGACCAAGCCCTGAAGAGGTTTTAGTTGCAGCTTTCTTTAAGAGATGCTGCTGTTCCAGCTGGCCAATCAACTGTGAAGGCAGTCCAGGATTTTCTCAGGTAAATATCCTAACCCTATTTTATATGTCCTAATCATTTATATATATATGTAAATATATGTCTGATAAATTTCAGGGCAGTTTTCCTTCTAAAACTTCAAACAGCCATAGCTTTAAGCATCAAACTATGCAGCTTCTCTTTTTCCCTACAGGGAAACTGAAACCTGTTTGTCAGATGAGTGAGTGCTATGGGGCCATCTGGTGTCTATGAATTTTATAGACTCTGGCAATGTAGCCCCCTTAACTTCTCTAGAAGAGCACAGGCAAAACTTTTTTTATTCAAATTAAACCTTTAGCTAGCAAAAGCCAGTCGTGGCATGAAATAAATAATGCAAGAGTTGTTTAATGCTGTAAGACCCTTTCATTTCATGCAAATACATTCTTGAAAAACTCTTTTTCATTATTTTCCTTTTTTTAAGAGCCAAGACTGAAGATCACTTCCTTACTAAAAGTTTTGAAAAATAAATTGTGTGAAATGTAAATAAAGTTAACGCTTACACATTTCAGACATCTTAATAAAAAGTAAAACATTAAAATTTTTGAGGGGTGAGATCTGCCCACAGCACAGATCAAGCTATCCAGTAATCCCCATTAACTCAGAAATGAGCTTTCAAGTGTGTCACCTGGTGGGAATGCCAGCAGTGGATGGCTTTCTACTTGGGGAGGGGCACTGATGTCTAAATCAGTGGTATTTACACAAATTTACACGAATTATGGCATTTTGTGTGAAGTATTGTGTTCCAGATGGAAGAAGGACCTCACAGGATGGGAGCAACTGGCCATTTCTCCAAGGAATGTAGCTAAGCAGAAAGCATTGACAGATTGATTGTGCTAAGAGTTTTTAGGAGGTAGGTTTGCAGCACAGAACTTCGATGTAAAATTGGCCTTTAGAGCTGAGGGGGAAAGTAGTGCACAGAGCTGAGGTCCTACTAAACCAAGCCAGACTTGCATTCTTGCTCAGACAAACACCCTGTTTGGATATTCGCTCAGGAAAAGTAGAATACATGAGTGTTTGGCAAAATATCAGACATGGCACCTCCTAAGGACCGTGTTAAAGTCAATTGCATGCTTCTTTACAGTGAAAGCATTTTCTTTACCTCTTGCATTTTAAAATGAAGGCAATTGTTGAAATTCAGGTTCAGAATCTTCTAATTTGCTGATCTTTTACATAAATGTTATTATTATTTACTTTTCTGAAGCACTGCTGCTATTACAAAAAGTGCCCTGTACTGGAACCTACGTTCCCAGAAGAACAGAAATAATTACCATGGTGTGTCATCCTGATGAACAATATGCTGCTTCACAGCTTTTCCTTTTTCCTTTTTGCTGAGTGCAGTACTCTATAGACACCTGTGAAACAAAACTATAATAAATTACTTTTATTGTGTACACGTTGCAGCATTGACCCTTGAAGTACCATGATGTTATTTAGTGCTGCATCCAAAGAAAAGGGCAGCAGAATGGCTTTATTTAAAAATCAAACTAATTACGCATGTCTGGGTCTATAGCCCTGGAATTAAGCTCCTGTATAATACATTGGATTTGGGAGATCTTTGTGACTACACTGTTTAGTCTGGATTTTAAAACACCCTTAGCTGTAGTAGGATATTTTGCGAGGTCAAATTATTTACAAATCTGTGCATGAAGAAGCATTTTTGGTGATCTACGTGACAATGGCCGTAGGAAAGTCTGCTAGATTATGGATGAGTTTAATTGTTGAAAGAAAAATATTAGGAAGTTTCTTTGTGATTTCCTGCTCTAAACCCCATGAGTTTCCTTGAGACTGGGGTCCTTAAGTCACAGTCCATCAGTGTGTGGCCCTAGCCTGTGCTGAAGACAGTGAGTCATTGTTATATGAGTATTTTCAGCATCTCATCACCAGCACCTGAGCGTTTCTTGAGGCTTATCTCCTTAAAATCGAGGAAAGTCAGGGCTGAAAGTCACTTGAGATTAAAGTATCCATTCAGTTGAATCAATTAACTTGAGATGACTTGCACTTCAAAGTAGTTCGTGTGGTACCCAACTGAAGAACTTTGAAATTTCGAGTGACTTTGCTTTATAGCTTGGGAGTGCTTAGCAGCACTATGAATTTGACTGATGGGCTTAAGTCAGACACTCATACAATGAGAAAGTATAGCAGCCCTTTGTGAAATGGTGGGCTTATCTCATTTGTCTAACATCATGTGGGGAGGTAGAAAGAAAAAAAAAAAGGGCACATAGATCATGTTCCTAGAGGCAGAAATTATTTGCCTGAAGCAAGAGAAAATGATCCAACTTTCCTGTATTACCTCAACGTGTTCCCCATCTATCTCTCCCAAAGATACAGAACTAATCTTCAGGAATTTACAGCTCGTCTCATCTTAAATGCACATAAGGGTTCTGAATTCAGGAGCTACAAGCAATTCTGACCAATTTAATTCTATTATTTCCTATAATATCTCCCTCCGGCATTATCTGACCGTTTTGTATGTTGCTCTGTAGAATGAAACCTGAAGCATCTCTGTTCCACAAGCTGTGGATCACGCTGTAAGCGTCATTGGATTGGCATAGATCCATTCCAATTTAGCTGTTCTATTCCATGTCACCAGCAGAAGTGCTCCTGTTCAAAACAGGCAAAAATAGGTGCTTGCACTTGTGAAAGATACAGCTGGATTCAGTGGTTGAGTTTTTCAGCTGGCTTTGGGCTACAAGTGAGCAGTGCAGCGCCAAAGGTGAAGGAAAGAAAACAATTAAGAAAGAGTAGCTCCATACAACACCCAGCTGATGCTTCACTATTTATCATTTTTCATTATTTAGCTTCTTAGCCAGTCACTACCAGCTTAGTCAAAAAACTTGTGAACATTCTAATGGAAATGGGTACCTGGAGAAGTGTGACTTGTGAGAGTATTGCTCCTGCAGTGACTGTGCAAAAAGGCTTTGTGTGACTGCTTTTCCAAGAACTGTGTTTGAGAGTGTTTTATAAAACTAAAAAAACCCCATCTAACCTTATTTTAGGTCTTTTACTCCTTCCTCCTCCCTCAATAAGGCAATTGTATTAAGCAGCTGTGAAGTCATACCTGTGGTCTCAAAAAGCTTTACTGAAGTTTACAGCCTTGTCCCTCTTCACCCCCAGAGCAGCAGTCACAACCTGCAACCACCTCAACCACATATTTTGTTCTACTCCCTGGGACAGGCAACGATGTCACGATGTAAGGTTAAAAAGCTGTATCTGTCTCCCAAAAATAATAAACAAATTTTGACCAAGAACAACCTGGTGACTAGGGTTGGATGAGAGGGATGTTGCCTTCAGGATGCTCGATGCCTCAGTAAGATCTCAGCAAAGTTTGCAGGTGAGCTCACTCTTGTTCTCAGCTCAGCTTTTTACTTCTCTGGGAATGTTCTTGGGAAGTTCTCATCACCAAATGTTCTAGCAGATAATGGATTATGGTAGTGTTTGGCTTAGTTTGCCTTTCAGCTGACACACAGATAAACACAAAGGAGTTTTTAAAACCAAATTAGAAATGCGGGTTTTGGAAAATATTGCAGTGTCTGTGAAAACACTAAAGTCGTATTGTGACAATAAAGCACTTGGTTTTAGCTGAACAAGTACTGCTCTCTGTAAACTCTGATTCTGCATAGGCAGGCTAATAAAAATTCAAGGGCATGTGCTGTTACACTGCCTGAGTCTTCACAGATTCGTGTAGTTCATAAAGTGTAAGACTTGTATGGGATGTAATGACATCTCTCTCTGCAAGGTCAGTCCAGTGTTTTAAGTGGAGCTGGCTCTGTAGTGGTGTTTTGAGAGGCTCTCTGGAAACAGGGCTCAGGCTCTCTGCGTGCTTTATTCCTGCGCAGCAGCAATTCTCAAGCTTTGCTCTGGCCAATGGGGTCCTTTTGTGCCTAAAGCTGAGCTCAAGCTCAAGAAGTTGCAAAGATGAATGTGAGCAACCTCATAAAATGCAGCACAGACCTTTGCCTGCCATTCAATTCAACAGGTGCAATTCAGTAATAGCAAGTGAGAGTTTGTTAAATTGAAAGCAGCTATTTTTTTTTTTTTTGTAGCTGTTCTTTTGCTCATAATCCTATAACAAGAACTAGAAAACAATCCCTTGGTTTTTTGGTTTTTTTAACAATGAAAACTGTTTAGACTCAGTTATTAAGGACTAAAAGATGAAATAACAGGACAGAAATACGTGGTTTGGAATAGAAATGAAAACATTAGGATTATGTGTGTATCACATGTACTGAATTGGCTATATACTGAATTCAGGAGTGGGTTCAGAAAAGCAGAATAATCATTCAGATTTCTATGTAATTTTCAGTAAGTCTGCATTACCCAGTGACAATGAAAACCAAGCTGCTCCATTTACTACCTATCAACTTGTTCATTTTATTCTGGCAGCCCTGGGTGACACCTGATGGAGCCCTCTGCATTCAGAGTATTTTCCTCTTGCAGGAAACCTACGGTGCCAAGGCTCTTGGGACAGGACCCGTTTGGTGAATGGTGCTGTCGGGTTCTGTGTATTTCAGGCAGCTGGCACTCTGCATCTTCACTCCTGTTGACTGCAGGCTTGGGCTGGGAAGAGACCTTCATAACTTGCATCTAATACACAGTGAGGCTTTCCAAATAGATTGTGATTGATGTTCTCAATTCTTTTTTGTCAGGGTCTATAGCAAACCCTGTGTTATCCATTTGTCAGCACTTGCAACAAGGCTGCTTTCTGAACACAGTTCTCATTTATTCTCGAAATGAAAACTTTAGTTAAATAGTCAGGACTGACTGGACTTCATGCTGCTGTGAAGTTTGATCTTTTATTCTCTACTTCCATAGTAAAAATTAAAGCTTTGAGGATTTACTCAACTTTTATTCAGCTAGAATATCACAGTTATTGATGGGAAGAGACGCTGTTAAGCTTAAACACTTCTTCCGGTGTAGGCTGTAGAACACAGCAAGCCAGTCTCTTCTTGAACTACTTGTCTTTTCATTAAAATGCCAATAGATTTTACCAGTATATATTTTTTAAAAATTAAATTATTAGAAGTTATTTAAAATTTTACAGTGCAGTACTGGGAGAGAGGACAGCCAATAACGCATCACCTTGATTCACCTGGGTTCCACACTCTGAATACTTTCTGCTAGAGTCTGACCTTCAGTGCATTGCATCAAGATCTTTCAAGGAAGATGTTTGTGATTATTCTCCTGGGCCTTTTCTGCACTGGGCACTTTTAATGCTATTGCAGTCCCCAGTGAAAATATAATTTTTTTTGTTGTAAATTAAATCTATTTCCCATGCAGTACGCTCCGACACTCCCCAACCCCTCTGCTGTGGTATATCTATAGCAGCGGCTTGTAGTGCTCCTACCTCATCTCTTGTAGCTAAACACACGAACCTAAAAAAGAAATCCACTCTGTCAGCCACATCACTGATGAAGTGGACATCCATAACAGTGCTTTTTATTGCACCAACGTGAAAAGGCTCAGGAAGGGCTCTCAATCAAGTTCAAGTTATCTGACAGATAAGCAGTCTGAGGT
Source organism: Dasyornis broadbenti (assembly GCA_013397935.1). Lineage (NCBI taxonomy): Eukaryota > Metazoa > Chordata > Aves > Passeriformes > Dasyornithidae > Dasyornis > Dasyornis broadbenti. The sequence continues at coordinate 2,147,719 of VZRN01002121.1, forward strand.
GATCAGCTGAAGATCAAGGCTTTTGTCAGTGACATAGATCCTTCTGTATGTAAGCAGAGCAGAAGTTTTCCTTGTTGTTTTCTTTTACATTTTCCCAGAACTGCTATTTACACTCTCTTCTTCCACAGGAAGCAGTCTCAAAATGCTCAGGTAAGAAGACAAGGAAACCCTTGGCAGTTTTTGAGCCCTTTGTGTGTTCTGGCTGTGCCAGGTGCTCCGCCCACCGCTCTGCAGTGAGACAGGTGGAATCAGCACCTTGTCCTTAATAACTTATTATTTTTGCCTTGGCCTGTAGAGAGCCAGTGTGATCTCCGTCACCTGCCTATGGTTTGCAATCTGTCCTGATCTTGGTGTGCAGAGGAGGACGAGCTGTGATAGTGGAGGCTGGTACTGCCCTCTCCCACAGAACCAGACAATGCACTTGTGGAATTGCCTCTCCAGAATAAACTCCTAAGTGCTTATTGGATCCAGAAAAAAACCGAAGGAGACTGGATGACAAAATGGATACAATAGGTCATGGTTTACACTCCCTAGCATCAGGAAACTAATCTAGCCAGCTAAAATAGGTAGCTAGTTTCCTTGTATTTCATCACAAATAAGAGTAAAGCTCTTACCAAGAATTATTCACAGACTAGGGTTTTGATCTTACTAGAGATTACTCCAGTTGATCCTTCTCTCTTCATTTAAGAGAGAAACCTATGGAGGCTTTCCTCCTAAGGCAGCTAAGAGAACCTAAGCAGTGAGAATGTGCCCTTCTGCAGGACGACACGCTCTGCTGGGCATCTTTGCTGTGATTGAGTGCAAAACCCTGTCCTTGGAAGTGTGTGTATAGTCTTGGCCCAAAGGCAATTACTCACATGTCAGCAGATGCAAAGTGAGCACACGTTCCACATAATACTTTCATGTATGCATGTGTTTATTTTCTACCCGAAGTTCATATAAATATCAGTGCTTGCCTAATCCAGATGGGAACTAGTAACAGCCGTGGGAGATCCGGCTCACCCTTGGGAGCACACCTCCTCTAGGGAGAGGCAGCTGAAGGATAACTCCCTTTCTACAAAGGGGAAAGCATAGAGTGGGTGCTGAGATGTAAAAAAAATGTGGTCACATCAAATGCCTGTTAATGTAATATGCTCTTTGTATCTGGTTGTGTGTTAGCCACTCTACCAGCTAACACCAGTATTTGAAAGCTGGACAAGGAGATGTTAAGCTGGAAAGCTTGAACTGGGACACATGTAGATAATAAAAAGCTAAAAGCTGTTTTTCTGCTTAACCTAAACTTTGGAAAAATCCCACGTATGCACTTTCAGCTTTATGCTGTGTGTGAATGTCAAATATGCTTAGCTGGAACAGAATTTCTTGAAAGTAATTATCGTTGTCCCATTTGGCAAAATATATCTATAAACATACCAGGAGTATGCAAGACTAAAAAATGCTGATATAGACTCAATCATTTTGGGGGGATGTTATTTAAGAGCTGGTACTTTTAGTCTGTTATTGTGAATTTTTTTGCCATGTTAGCCATATGTCATCTATTCCCGATACGTGTCTTTTCAGTGGAAAGGAATGAATGAAGTGGTTTATTCAGAACAAATTATTTCAAAAAAGGAAACAAAATTTGGAAATGAGATGTCTCAATCCTTTGACTGCTTAGAAGGGTCAGAGAATTTAGAGAACCTTTTTCGGAGCAGGCAGTATTTCAGGTCAGATAAGCAAGCAGAGCAGGCAGCAAGGCAAACTCTGATGCCAGGGTTGGTCCTGTCCCTCCTCTACCCTCCTTCCCTGCCCTGCAGAACTTTTAATCAGACTCTTGAGATAAAAAGAACAGTTACTACAACGAGGGGAGTTTTACCCCAGGAGAAAAGGAGTGTCCTGCTTTTGCCTTCCCAGCATGTTGAGGCATTTCAGGTTACTGTTACAGGGGTGACGTGGGATGGTCTGGGAACGGGATTTAGGAGAATTTCCAGCAAGCTGAAAGCTGGCCACCCGCAGTTTAAGCTGTTGGGAGGAAGTGTCAGGGTGTGTGCATTGGGTGGCCACAGTCTGCCTCCCGAAGGAGATGAGCTGACTTGGTCCTGACCTGCAGTAACCCTCAGGCCCAGATAATCTCTTGTGCTTTTTACCTCCTGCTCTGAAAACAGAGGTGGGAGAGGATGTCAGGTGGAAATGTAGCAGTGAAACTTGCCACTCGAGTGTGTTGGACTTGGATTTGTTTTGTTACAGTGTGTGCATTTCTCCGCTATAAACGTGTCTTCCAATGTACAATCTTTTGTGCAGATGTGTTTGGCCCACCCTGCAGCACCCTCGTATCTCTGTGCAGGGGGGCTGTGTCTGGTTTTACCACCACAGCTCAGGGAGGGTTTGGCAGAGAGAAGGAGTTCAGTGAACAAATATCTGTGTGTTTTGGCAAATCCTCCCGAAGTGTGTTGGTGCCTGCTTCTGTTCCCACCTCCCTGAGGGAGATGGTTTCTCTATGGAGCAGCAGGCACGTGAAAGGACAGCAGCTCCTGCTCCACCTCAGCTGCAGGAGGGGAAAGGTGTGTCTGACTGTGAAGATCAGGATTAGCTGGAGAAGTGGGAGAAGAGAGGAGAGGAGGGAGGGGAAAAGAAGAAAAAAACCCCAGCATTTTGAATGTCAAGACTGCACTTCTAACACGTGGCCAGCGTGTGCCACGCAGGCTTCAGGAGGCAGCAGGAGTACAGGTGAGAGGCTCTGGCTGGGCAGCAGCAGAAAGAAGCATCGGAGCAGGATGGGGGATTCCAGGACGCCAGGAAACAGGAGAGGTCTGGAGGTGCACAGGCCACGACAGGCAGCCTGCCATCACTCTGCAGCAAACTCAGCCTGGAGCCCAGGCAGGGCGAATGCATGGGCTGTGCAAGGTATATTTGATTTTTCCATCTCTTAGTGTTGGCTTGTTACGCTGTAAGGCAGAGGCAGGAGTTGATGGAGTTGTGTGCTTGCTGTACGGCATTTCTGCACTCGTAGGGAAAGAGAAGTATCAGGGGATTGCTTGTGAGTATTACTGCTTCGGGAGGATATACACATTTTAAGTTTTCGGGGAGAATTTTTGAGCATGGTGCTGTCGGTGAGAGAACAAGGCTGGGGGCGATCCAGCAGAGAGAAAACTCAGAGATGCAAATCAACCACTTCAGAGAAAACTGCAGAGAGAGAGGGGGAAACACTTCTAACAGTGAAACAAGTGCATAAAAAGTGGATGCCTGACAGGAAAACCTGGGGGACCAGGGTAGCCGGGTTTGTATCCATTTTCAAGCTTTAAGGTTAACTCTACAGGGCATTGCATCTGCAGTGCTCTGAGGGACTATCAAGCCCCTTTCAGTCCTCTTCACTGGGAAAAATGATTCCAAGACATACAAGTTAATTTAATTTCTATATTGCTAGTAGGGGGTGCATGTGCCTGTTTTTCTGTGAAGCACAGTTGTATCTGAACACCTGGGAATGGCGTTAAGCTTGTGGCTGGAACATTGTGGATTCACAGTTTCCTTTTTGTTTCCAGCCACAAATTCTATTAGGCTGCTAAACAGCCTCTTTCAGCACATCTCAGGCAACCCTTTCCCTGCCTTGTTGTTGACAGGTTGTGTTGAGAGCTGGATGCTGCTTTCCTTTGCTGTTAGAATAGTGAAATTTTTGGCACAGATTAAAAGATGCATAACCACCACAAAAGTCTCTTTTTTTGGATCCTTCTGTTTCAGCTGCTGGTTTGCTGGCAGTTGCAAAACCAGGCAGGAACAGCCTGTCTGTACTGCTGCAGGCTTAGCCAGCATTCCTTGAGTTTTCCAATGATCCCTGGGGTTGTGCTTTCCTTGAAAGACATGTCTTTGAACTCTGACAACTTTTTCAAGTGGCTTTTTTTTTGTTGTTGTTTGTTTGTTTGTCTGTCTGTCTGTCTGTTCGTTTGATTTAAGTGAAAAGTTTTCAGGGAGCTTTCCCCCCGCCCCCCCCCTTCCAAAAAGTCAACAACTGAAACCAAAACTTTCTGCAAACAAAGCAGCTACGGCTTTGCAATTCAAGAATTTTGAAACTACTGCATTCACTTCTCATACATATAATTTCATGCTTTCATGGGTATGTACACGTGTGTGTATACATATATATGTATTCATATCTAGGCACACTTCTCTGTATCATTGATGTACGCACATTTTTATAATCGTTGCATTTATTGGACATTTATTTAAATGTGGCTGCAAGAAGTGGTTACGATGAAAGCTGTTGCTAACCAATGTGACTAATGAGATTAAACAAAGTCAAAAATTTGAATAGCTTGTCTTCACTCAAGAGTGCTGAGTAGTTCTGTTTATGAACTTTTTATAGTCTAGCTTAGTTTTTCAGTATCAGGTTCTGTGTGTAACATGCTTACAGCTGCAGCATGTGCTCTCTTACAGATAAAAATTAAAATTAAGCTGATGAGTTTAGTATAGGCAAAATGGCTTTGCCGTGGTGAACTGACAAATAAAACAACATATAGTCTCTTTGAAGTGATGTGTCTGTGTTGTTGTTTGTGTTTTGGGGTTTTTTTCTCAGAAATGATCAATTCCATGTACTTGCAGATGAGTTTATGGAATGATGCTTTATTGGTAAAAGTGAAAATCAATGCTTACAGGAAATTACACTGGACAAAGGAGGGGCTGCAAGTGCATTTGAAAAACCTCATCATAAATCCCTATGGATTTTTCAATAATATATTGACAGTTAAAAACAGCCATAAATCTCCTATCCTGTATACACAGATATATTTTAATGCTCCCATTTTCCTGAGCCTTCATGATAAAGCAGTCAAGCACAATGGGATAATCACAGTTTTTAGTCCAGGGGCATCTGTATTTAAATAAACGCAAATTACAACTAGGAAAGCTGAATAAAACCTGTGTCCTTTTCAGTTAGCCAGGCAAAGCTATGTGTTGCTAGCTCCATGTTCAGTACTATTGATGGGCTCAAATGTACTGAATGTTTGCAAGAGAACTAGAATAATATATTGACACCTAACTCCCTAGAAAATCCATCCATTTTCTGTTTAAAGAAAAGCATGGGCCAAAACTTTGTATTAAAAAAAGAGGATGAAAGTAGAGAGGATGGAAGCTTTTTGTTAAATGTGATGTCTCCTGCAATGCTGGCTAGTATTGAACATTATTTTACTACAGCTCACTGAACTTTCTGCAGTGCCACCGAGCTCTTTCCCTGGAGTGGGCACACTTGAAAGTCCTAGAGGTATGGGTCTGGCTGTCTAGTGGGAAACTCAAACAGCTCTGAGGGCACACACACTTATTCAAAGAGGTTTATTTCCTAACTCCTGGGGGCTCCTTTCCCCAGAGAACTGATGAAAAATCTCTGTTCTTTGGTTCCCTTTAAAGGGACCTACCATTAGACAGCTGCCACTCTTGGGGTGCTTAGTTTGATGCTCGGTTACCGTGAGGGACAGGATTGTGGTGAGAGCAACTGAAGTGACTCTTCCATGAGATACTCTCATATTGCACTTGCAGAAGTTATGAGGCAGTGCTGTGAGCCACCAGCTCCATTCAGGCGTGCTCTGCTGTCACATACTTTCACCTGTTTTCTGCAGGTGAGTTCAGGAATTCATGACAAGATCATGTCTGAGGTCTGAGTTGCTGTGTTATGTTTCAGTGCTTGTCTGATGCAGCAGCACTTGCAGTCTTGTTTGGGGTTTTTTTTGGTTTTTTTTTGTTTGTTCTTTCTTCCATATTTTGGGATGGGATTGTGGAGCAGTGGAGGTAATATCAAGTGCAGCAGAATAATTTCTACCGGGCACCTCCTCTCCGCAGCCTTGTGGTACAGTGTCATAATAAGCCCAATTGTTTCGTGTCACAACGCCATATACAGTTAGAGGTTTTAGTAAGGTGGAATATGGATGTTCAGAAGGGGCAAACCCCAAATGTGAAATCGACAGAAGGACTTCCAAACCATTGATTGGTGGATAAGAGAATTGCTGAGGAGGGCAGCATAAGAACAGAGAAGTGCATTGTGGCAGTGGAATGGCTGTGCTTCCCACTTCCTGATTTCCACTGGAGTCAATCACAGCGAGTTGGTGATTAAAAATAAAAAAAGTTAAAAAATTCAACACTGGCTTTCCACTCTTACTTGAGAAACCTTCAGGTTGTGATGTATGAGTGAGTTCCTGCAGAAATCCAGGTATATAAGCAAGACAACCACAGTCTGTGAATTCCCATTGAAATCAGATGGCTTATTTCATGTTAAATGTATCTTGTTCAGTACAAGGAGAACACGTACTGAAAATATTCCTTCAGGATTACACCAACATTTAACAACGTTACTGACAGTGGGCCAGAATAAAAGATGGCATTCTTTTCCTGCAGACACACAAACTTCATGATCAAAACAGGGATTACTATTACCTTGCTATAGCTGCCTTGTCCAAAATTTTAAGCTGTGCAATACAAGGACACAAGTTTTAACTCCAATTGTTTGTTCCCAGGTTCTGACGCTGTTGGCCCTCTTGCAATAGGGCTGCTTCGCTGGAGAAACCTGTGTGCGTATGGGAGCCCTCCCCTCGCTCTCCCTTTCTCTGAGGATGCCTGTGTTCCCGTGTGCCAGTGTTTTGCTACACAAAACGACTTCTCCTGCCCCGTGTCCTGTCCAGCATCACTTTCTATCACTCCGGTGCCTTCCTACAACAGCAGTAGTCAAGAAACTTTGAGTCAAGACTCCACAGGTAAGTGATTATTTGTTTTCCACATGTCTGAGCTTAGTTTGATCAGCAGTTTTCGTGGTTGACGTAAACAGCTATTTCTGCCGGCAGAGTGCTTTGATTGCTCCTAAAGCAGGGTCAGAGCACAGAAACATCATGCTTATGCAAAGTAATCCTTAATCTACCAATTTCCCTCGTGGTTTAAGAGTACCAGAAACAAAGATGTTCTGAGCAGCAATAATGCAATTAGTGCATGTTTGCTTTAGAACAATTGTTTGATGAGGGTGCATCCATGTCAGCATCTGGAGGCATTTGGGGACAGTCCCTTCTGTGCCTGTCGTAAAACTTTGTGTGATGGAGGATACCCTGGCATGTCCATGGCGTGTCCAAAATGCTGCTAGCGCCTGGCTGATCACAAACTAGGGTGTGCAAGGAGCACCCAATTCCATCCCTGTAGGTGCACGTGCGCTCCCACATGGCTTACCTCCATCAGAAGCCGTCCGAGGCAACAGCAGCATGCTGCCCACTGGCTATGTTCTTCCCTGCTGAGGTTTGGCGGTCTCAGGGGACAGCTGGTGAAGAGTTGAGGTGTCAGGACAAATCACTTGACCCGCAGTCTGGTCATATTTGCCACCGAGAGTTCTTGATGACAATGACGACGGGAAGTGGATCATGAGCTCGGTGAAATTTTCTGGCTGTCAGTGAGTCTCTCACCTACATGCTTCCGAGCTGAACCCCTGGAAAAGCATTTTAATTCCCACTGCCTATGTTGTGCTGCTAAGTGGAAGGAATGAGAAGGTTCTGTCCCGATGGTGTGTATGGAGAGTGAGGCATTAGCAGACCCAGTACTGGAAGGCATTATGCTGCAAAGGTCCAAATACCTAGAGCTGGTGTAAATACCTAGTGCTGACCTCTTTCTTAAAATTGTAATAATTGCTGGCAACAGTGGATGAAAAGAATCTGTAGTAAAAATGGTAGTCAAATACGAATATTACTGTGGTTTGTATTTCTTTTGTCGTTTTGAGTATTGTTGCACATTAATGTAATTTAGTGTAACTGATGAAGACATTACTGCTTGCTGCCATGAAAATAGTGAGCCTGAAACTCTGTGGTGGTGCTGAAATCCAATCAAAACCCGTTCCTCCCTTCCCAGAACTTTCTGATCTAACTGCTCACCCTCTGACCCTGGCTGGATGCTCATGGCAGCTGGAAATGCCGGGCTCCAGCCCTTCAAGTACCATTCCCGATGTCTGCTTTGATGGTGACACTTGCCAAGCAGGACATTAGGGCAAATGCTGAACAATTTAAGGAAGGTTAAATAGTGTGACTTTGATTTACCTTTTTTTTTTTTTCTGCTTCCAGTTAAGAGCCATGTAAATATGCACCTCCTTCTTCAGTACAGTGTTGTATGAACTCTGAGACTGTGTTCTGTAGGCTTAATTTGCATCTAGCTTTACGTTGCCATCTGTTTCACTGATAGAAATACTGCAGCGCTGTGAGATATTTAATATTTTCCCCACACGATGAGTGACAGCTCTGGTTTTAATTGTGAAGTTGTTTTGGAGCAATGAGGTGGCACGTGAGCACCTGGGAGGTGCATAGGCACTTGACACCTAGAGGTGATGTTGTGGAGAAGGGAAGAAATGTTAATTTAAAATAAAAGAAAATAGCAGTATGTATAATAAAATATCAGTTTTATTTATTTACAGGAACTTGAAATGGAGAAAAATACCATGGCACAGGCTTGCAGTGCTGCTTCTCTTCTGTGCATTTGCAATTAAACTCTCTATAGCATTTTAATTACAGATTCTCGAAAAAACAAACTATGCTAAACCACCAGCACATAATGCATACATTGTAGTTCAAAAGAATATTTTTTTTTAAACTACTGATAATGGTAAAGTTCTGTCTGCTTCTTTCTGAGCAGGCCATGGTTGGAACCTTGTGCTAAACTGCGCTTGGTGATGTCTGAGCTGGGTTTCAGTGTTCAGAGCCACAAGATAGTGATGCAGAAAATAAGATATCGACACAAAAAAGCTCTGTGTGTTCTGATACACAGCCTGAAAGAGATAAAACTGCAGCCAAGAGCTGCATTTAGTGGGTGCTTTGCACCCTGCTTGAAACGTCAGTCTCAATTTAGTGCTTTTGTTGGTTTTGTGATGCTAGACACTTTACAGAGCAGAGTCAAATTTTGCCCTTAGATATAGGAGTACAACAGACACCAGAATTAATCAATTTCATGGACTGTGGAAAGGAATTCTTAAATTTCTAGTGTTGCTTGTGATTTGAAATAATGGCTTTTTGAGAGGATTGCTGTGGTCAGTAAAAGCCAGGCTTCTGTTTAGAATGACACAAAACACAAGTTATTCTGTACTCATTTTCTAACCTGGAAATTTTGTGAGGGAGTACCAGAGAAGAAGGTCATTGTGCTAAATATTTCATAACTATATATTGGTTTTTAGCTGAGTCATGAAGAGTTCCTGTTGATTAACTTTGTCTCTTCTTACGATCACTGTTCAGTGCTTAATTACATTGAACACTATATTCCAGAATATCCAGGAGACTTTGCTAGACAACACCAGCTGGATTGAGATGAATGGATTTGCACTGGGTGGAAATGAGTCAGGAGCTGAACAATACCTGTCAAATTTGTGTCAGCTGCAACTTTTAAAGAAATACAAAATACCACAGTTCATTAAAATACTGGCTATAACAAGAAATCTATGCCTTCTTGAAATGTACTCCCATTCTTCCAATAACGATCAGAATTATTTTGTTCAACTGCTTCTGACCTGAAATCAGCGCGGCTTCATCTAGAGTGTATTTCTCCTGTTTGTTCATTACAGGGACCTGTCCCCTTGAGTGCTAGATCAGCTGTTTTAAAAGCAATTATATTGATTTGCCATGAATTGTTCCTGACAAATACGTCAACTCTTTGTTATCATCTTGTTTTCTTCAGGGTGCCTAAAGACAGCTTGATTTATTGCTTGCTTACTGTTTTGTCCCCATCTCTTTTCAAATATCGATGTTTGGCTGAGTGGGCCGTAATTACCTGAACGACTTTATTTGCCCTTCTTCGCTGTTATGGGACCTTACTCCATCCTTACTTTGATGGAGTCATCCAAAAAAAAAAAAAAAAATTAGGTTGCTAGATCCCAGCAAAGCATCTGAAAGGTGAAGTGGGCAGATCCATTATTTTCCCAGGTCTGTGCCTGGTCCCTGGTGCGTGCATGTGCAGAATTGAGCTATTTCAGGGCAGCTTGTGCTTCACAGCAGGACAGGGGAGATGCAGAGGATTCTGAATGCTGCTCAGATGGACCCTCCCCAGGGATGCATTTGGGCCTTCTTGCAATTAGACAGAAAGATTTTGGAAAAAAAAAGATATTATGATGGTGGTACACAGCGTTGGGAACCACGAGAAAATCTGAGAGAGTGTTTCAGGTTTATTCCTCAAATCTATCGTCAGTCTGGCTGCAGCTCGTGTCCTCTCTTTTGTTTACATGAATTCCTTATTTTGCATGTGCAGTCACAGCATCAAACCTCTGCCTTTTTTACACTACACTGCAAGATATTGCCACCTGCTGTGAATGCTGTCTTTGACACAGACAAAAATCAAATTACTTTTATATGTATTTCTTGATTTATATGCAAGTGCATGCTTATATGTATTCTCTGATTCTGCACCTTTCGTATATTTTTTGACAGAGCTGCCTTGTCTCATGCAGCTTTTAAGTTTTCAATTGCACAATGACAGTAAAAACCTACATAAAGAAGTAATTTGTGACATTGCCTACTTTTTAGTGTGGTGTCGGTCTCCAGTTAGATTTATTTGAAAAGTTAGGTGCAAAGGAAGTAGATCTAATGTTGACTGGATTCTGTCAAAGGAGTAAGATTGGCCTGCCTGGGAAGTTATTTGTTCACCTGAAGAAAAATGATACTTGGAAGAATTATAACGTGAATAAGGAGATGATTGAGGGGGACATGACAACGGCCTTGGGAGGGGGAATGCTAAACGGGAGGAAGATGAATAACGGAGTTTTCCCAGTACCGGTTTGGAGCCAAGGTTAATATTTTTATGGATGACTTCTGCCTGGAAAGGAGGAGTGCATTGATGAGATGTGCTGATGAGTCTAAGGTGGGAGACACCAGCACTGCAAAGGATAATCGCCGTGTCAGTCAGGAAGAAATGGATGGCTCTGGGAACAGAAAAAGGGAAAAGTGATGGAATAAAATAGGGCATGTTTTGCTACTGTGCATAGCAGGAATTTTTCTTTTTCTTCAATAAGCTGGGAGTCCTAAGCTGGAAATAGCAAACAAAGATAAATTCAGCTAGTAATTGGAAGTGTGCTGCAGCTATGAAAAAAGCAAATGGAGGCCTGGGATGTTTCAGGTGGAATATTTGCTACAGAGGGAGAGGTTGAAGATTTTTACCAAAAGTGAGGTACTGGAGCTTAAGCAGAGAAAAACTACCAGAACAATACGGGAGAGAAGTGTCAAAAAAAAAAAAAAAAAAGCTTGCTGTGTTTAGACTAGAAAAACAAAAGCCATTTAAAGAAAGAAAAACGAAGACAGTAGGTTTCCATTTCTGTTTACTTAATAACGTAATGCTTTTAAAGTTTGGAGAAATAGCTGGGTCTGAAGAACAGGCATCTGCTCCGTCCGTTTGTCCTGATCAGCAGCCTCCGGAGTCTGAGGGAACTGCTGGGTGACCCCAGAGATGCAACTGCTTATTTTAGCTCTTAGAGTTTTGTGTTCCAGTTGCGAGTCCTAACGCGGAGGGTTCCCGAACTGCCCAGCTCCTGGGGATTCTGTTCCAAAGCGGAAGCCACAAGGTGGTGCTGGCACTCCTTGCTGTGGTCGAAGCATTTTGAGAGGTTCAGTGGAACGTGCAGCGGCCTGGGTGTAACCAGACAAAATCTCCACGGAGTTCGGTGCGTATCAACCTGCAAACAGGTAATAAAGTCAGTGGCTCGCTTCAGGCTACAATTTGTAGTTAAACATTCATTTTTGGTAAAAAGTCCTAATGCATTCTTAGTATATTGCAGGGAAAGAGGGAGGTGAAGGGGGTTAGAAAGGTGTTGGTTGTTTCTGGGGTGGTAGCCCATTTTTACTTGACTTTCAGCTGCGAGGAAATTGGCAAAACGATGAAGTTGAGAAGTAGAAAGAAAACATATTTTTGTTATCCCTGATTAGAATCCTCACTGGAATTTCCATGTTTTTAAATGCCAAGGACCAAATCTGCAGTGCCCAAAGTGTTGCTGACTGCTTGTCCTTCTCTGCCTGTTTTCTTTCTGTGCTTGCTTCAAGGGAGGGACCATTTTGGGAGATTGGTTTAGTGTTCTCTGTCCAGCATCTTAAAAAGCCTGGAAGACAGACAGGTTTCTGCAGCTGATGGCTGTCTGATGGAGAGCTCCTGGTGAGGTTTATAAAGAGGAAAAACACTGAGCAACAGTGAACTCTGGGGAACTCTGAAGTCAGCCGAACCTGAGATACGATGCAGTCCAGCTGACAACTGAAATGCAGTATATGCATTTTTTCCTCTGAATAAAATGAGACTAAATGTGTTTAAGTTTAAACCTGGAATGGCTGAAAAGCACACTGCATTCAATAAGCGTGATAAATTAGGATCTTACAAAGAGTGTCCTTGCTGACTCTTGGGACAGAGAGTGCCATTAAATCTATACTTCCAAATATCTAAATGCATGTACTTAATCAATTTCAAGGCTTTGGCAAGGGGAAGAATTGCTTTTATGATTCAGAGATGTGCCATATTGTTTACTCAAAATTCTGGCTTACATTACGTGCACAGACCATTCTAAAACACTCCTGTTTAAAAGGAAGGAAATATAAACTGTGAAACCCTAATTGTTCTTACCACTTATGAATGAGACACTAAAATTTTCCTAAATACAATGAGCTGGTAGTTCCTGTAATAATGGATTTGGAAATGCCAGCCAGCACTGACCATGCTGTTGGATCAAGGCTTTTAACACTGGCAGTGTTGTACCAGCTTGCTTCAATTTTGTCTTTAGAGAGCATTTTTAGAGCTGGAAGTGCATTTACTCTCCTGCGTTCTCTTTGTGCTGATTTTGAAATTAACTGCAAGGTCTGGCCTTCCTTTTGATCTGCAGTGTGGATATTTGCCCTTTTTGCTGATCTGAGATTGGCACACCATAACACAAATTTGAACAGGAATCTGATGTTATCCCTGTTTGCTTTTTGCAGGTTTTTGTGTGAACTTAAACTCAGGAGGGACTGTAATACACAATCTCCTCCTCACATCACCAGTTAGCTAACACAGTCTTAGATTTATAAAATTTCTTTTTTTTTATTTTTAATTGCCTTACTCTTTCTTGAATATATTTCTGCACAGTCCATTGAGGACAGTTGGAACAACAGGAATTATTTTGAATGTCAGCTTTCACGGAGACTCTTTTTCTCTGGGCAATGTTTTGATTTTGTAAGCTACTCACTTAATGCAGAAGAGGGTTAGGATGGAGTTTGAATCAATAATTGAAGATTATTTTTTACTTAAGGACGAGTCCCTGTGCCACTCTTCCAACTGCAGCCTTCAAGTGCTAGAGGATCTTCAAGGCTTAGTGCAAGAAGGAAATGTTTAATTAGTTCTTCAAATCAAAGAGGGGTTTGCTGATGCTGTGTGAAACAGCAATCTGTTTCATTCTCCTGTCAATGACATGCCTTTCCCTGTGAACAGTGCACTTATCTTGCATGTTTTATAACCAAACCACTAATAAAAGATAAGCATAAACTTATTACATATTATCTGCTTGTTAACTTTACAGGGTCAAAATAAGACTTTTCCCAACTTAGCTTCCAGAGAAATTAAAGATCTAACTATAGAATGTTTTTTTATTTTATATCTTATTAGAGAATATAACAGTTAAACCTTGAAGTGTTCCGTAAGTAAGAAACAGGTATATCCTTGAGCAGGAAAGCTATTAAAAAAAACAACTTTATAATAAATCCACTTTTGATAGTCATGTTAAAGAGCGCGAACCCGAAAAAAAAAAACAACCAACAGCTAATGTGTTTTCTTTATTTTTTTCCAATGGTTTTTAATGAGCTGTTTCATTTTTTTTGTGGATGATGAAGTCTTGATCCTTTGAAAGAGAAAGGACATGTCAAGAGACTCAGATGTCAAGTGGGAAGCTTTCCTGTGTAGCACTGCAGTACACAAGAGCAAGAGTTGTGTAACTAAAATGGAATGGACTATGCACAATAGCTCCAGTAAAGCCATCATTTATTTTCTTCCCCTCTCTTTAAAGTTTGATTTAAGGTAACCAAGCTTTGTATCCCATCGCTGCCCTCACGGAAAGGATGAAAATCAAGTTCGAGGTAAAACCTGGAGGTAAAAATTTGACAAACGCAATCCTGTCTACTCTTTCAACGACTGTATTTCCTTCTTTTTGCTCATTTTTTTCCTCTCATTTTTACATTTCTTCCTCTTCAGTGATTCCCCTAACTGCATACCTCTGAAAATCTCTTCCTATTTTCCTTCTCTTCCCTGCCCACCTCCTTGTTCTGTGTGCATACTGTGAATTTGTTCTCCATTTTCTGCCAGTTCTGCATTCCTCATTCATAGCATTTCCAGGGAAAAGGAGCTTCCAGCTCTGTATCCCTGCTTGCCCTCAGCCTGCTCCTGCTCACGGGAGGATGCCCATGGAGGTGGCAGGCTGCTGGGGAGAGGGGATCACCTCACTCCAGACAGTGTCCATGTCCAGCTTCCAGCTGGGAGCCTGTTTCTGCACGGGGTAAGCAGGGGGCTTGTTTGGCACACACTGATCTGGTGTCCAGCACATTTTTTGCTTCTTAGTGCTGGTGTCTGATTGCTTTCAGTTTTTCCATGGCATTTATGTCTAAGCAATGTCTTTTGGTTGAGAAGACCGAGTAGCATTTATTGTGAAGGGCAAAAAACCCTTGGACAGAATTCCTAAGTCTACAGGCATGGTCTCAGTTGTATCCTAATTACCAGACTGCTGGAGCCCTTTTAATCCTGAGTTTCAGCTTGCAAGTCAGGACTTTGTTTAAATTCTGCTGGAATCAATGGAGAGACTCACTTGCGCTGCAGCATAAGGTGATTGAACCTACGATAAACAAAATTGTTATTCAAGTGTATGACTGCTCTTTCTCTCTCTCTGCTTCCTTTTGTCTGTTGTTTCCTACCTCATTTCCCCCTTCTAACCTGGAAATAAAGCTGCAGAAATCTCCTGAAATGGATGCTTTACTCCCTGTTTTCTGCACAGGGAAAAAAATATTAATAATGCACATGTCAGACATCACTCTGGGGTTAGGGAAGTAATTGCTGCTTTTCAAATGACAAGTTCTCAAAGCCCAGCCATCTCTTCCACATCAGGATCAAAAACTGCAAACACGCCTCATGCAGGAGTACCTACATACTTCTTTCTTATTCTTTGAAGTGCTTCCCCTGGGGGCCTCTTTCTCCCTTGCCAAAAATACTGTCATTCACATCCTTGATAAACTTCAGCTTTTAAGATGAAAATATTGAAGAGTGAAAATAAATTACTGGAGATCAGTTTTGTGGGAGAAAGGAGAGTGTTTGTGCAGCTCTATGCATAAAGATAAGAACACGCTGTACCTCAAGCTTGCTGAAAACAGGCTTTTGTTTTTTAATTTTTATTTTTCTTTTCCTAGGCAGACATTACACTATGCCATTCTGTGTGTAGTAGGCGAGGGAGGAATAAACAGAAAGGTGGAGCCATGATCCAACCATTCTGCATGGTCACAAGGGTGGTGTTCATCCAGTCAAAGCAGCAATCAGATGTCTCTAGGTGATCTTCAGGTTAGCAGGTTAAACAAAGTATTATCTCTTGTTGCCAGTACAGCTGATAGCTGAGAACTTGTATTAGTAAACATCCTGTGTTGCATTAAAATAAAAGGCGTCTTTGGCAGAAACTAGAAGCAATGAAGCTGTAACAGTAAAAAATTGTATATTTTTCTGGTTTGAGTTATGTAATAGTCTTGAACTGAGACTGCAAGAGGGTGAGGATGAAATTAAATGAGTCATTGTTAAAAATAGGATGTGGGATTGAATTAAACGTTGAGTGTGCTGGGCAGCTGAATAGAGGACGCAATTTGCAGTGAGAAATCGGCTGCCTCTATACTATATAAATGTTGATGACTACGTAAACGCAGAGTGCTTGGGGCTCGCTGGTGATTTCAGTCAGCTCCACTCTGGGAATTGTGGGTATTGTTCCAACTGCAGGGACAAAGAAGGCATCTGGCCAGTCCAGTGATTGTTCCTCCTGTGCAGGGAGATGAGGCACAGGGCTTTTTAATCTTTCTTTATCTTGAATACCATGAGCAGCAAGTGGGGAAATGGCTGTGTAAGCCAAGTGGAAACAGCAAAAGTAAAAATCATCTGTGTTGGTATACATAGAAAATGATGAGGTGAACTTGCTTTTAAGTTATATCAGGTTAAAATGGGGTTTGTCTCACGGCTGAGGGTTCTGTTTGTAGGGTGAGGGAAGAAGTGATCACTTTTAATGATAAAGACGGCAGAAATGATGACCTCTGGCTGTTACTGGGAACACAATGCTTCAGCAAGTAGACCAGAAGGCTTCTAGCCTGACCCAGCACACCTGATTTGAGCTTATGGCACGCCACAATTTAGAGGTGGAGCATGTTGAGCTTTGAGCAGTGGTTCACCTGCTTGTCACTGTCATCCACATGGCTGAAAAAAACTCTTCTGTGAACATTTTTGTCGAAGTAGAGTAGCTACTAGTAACTGTGTTGGATGGGTGAACTTTAGATAAAAAGAGTGATGCGTTATGCTGGTGCTGTGTGGGCATGTAAGTCCTCAATTTGGTTCAGATACTGTAGGGGGAAAAAAAAAATCACATTTCTCTGAGCTTATTTTCCATCCTAATTTTGGGGATGGGTGACATTAAAGAGCAAGGGTTTTTAAAAACTAAAACAGACCAGCAGATGATGTGCTGGTCACCGTGGAAACCAGGCTTTTGATGAAGAGGTTGTATATCTGGTAATACTTTGTGCTGAGTTCTGGTTACAACAAAAATCCACGTTATTTTTTTAATTCTTTCACGTCTTCTGCTGCTCCACAGTTTACTTTTTAGAAGATAGAAAGGAGGAAGCTGCAAAGTAAGATATTTGCTCTTAAAGTGCTGAAAAATACTCATTTCAGCAAAACAGGAATCCATTTTGCTGAAACGAGGTTTTTATGTAAGGCTAGAGCATGCAAATGGAAGTGATGGCAAAGGAATTCAAGCCTTGGACGTGCGTCAAGCTGAAAGGGCAATTGCTTCAAAGAGTATCTAGAAAATTCTGTGAACAAAGCAGTGGCTGAAACTGGACATTTGCAGAAATGACGCCTGTGCATTCGTAAACATCCAGGCGTTCAGCCCAGTCTCGTGATGTCAGTGAAGTTATGCACGCTGTGGGTTCTTCGTCCGGGAGCACCATCTGCGCACAAGGCAGCAGCCCTGAACTTTGTGGTGTGTCAAAAGCTTTCATTACAAACACTATTGAAATCCTGTCAGTCGAGGTTTTCCTGAGCTCAGGTATGTGGATCAGGCAGGGAATACTTGAAAGCTAAACCAGAAGAACGTGTAATGTCAGAATAAAAATGGTTTCACACAAAAGTCTGGGGATTGACTGAGGTAAGCTTTGGTAAAACAGCTTCTGAGACAATTCAGAATAACATCAGGTAACGTTGTTTTCACAGAAGTTGGAAATTCTCACTTAATGGGCATATAGCAGGACTGAGGTAGCTTCAGTGCGTGTTTTCAGATGAAGACATGATATTGTCTCCCAGTTGTGAAGTTCTTGCTTCATGAACACACTGTTCATTCTTATTTTGAGCCACTGTTAACTGAATAACAAAGTAATAGTAAATCCAACCGTGGAAAAAATTAAATATAAATGTTCATACACATAAATCTGACTGCTATTATACTTTTCCTTACTAACGATTTTTTACTATCAACTGTTATAAATAAGTCTTTTACCACAGTTTGTTAGATTTGTATCTTACTATAGTTTTAATACTAGTTTTGATGTAGTGTTTTTTAGTATGTGATTTCCTGGTCAGGTGATAATATTGCTGATCAGAACTGCATCTACATTCACCATATCCTGTGGACATTCAAAGCTTCTTCTTCCTTCCTTTTTTTTTTTTTTTTGCTGTGGAAAGTACTCTAAGATTTTACTATCTTGTCTTTTGTAGTGTTCAGGGTCTGTCGAGGTTCTGTAGAGCAACCTGCCCCTGTGACCTCTACCTTAAGAGTAATCACGCACGTTTTTACTTTTATTGATAAAACCTTTTTTTAGTAGAAGACTGTAGGACCTTGTTTCCTAATTCTTCAAAATATAAAGTATACAGAGGAGAGTTTGTCTGAGAAAAAAGCCTCATTTTTCGCTTTCAGGCATAACTTTAAAATTGTCTTTGGCAGCTGAGAAGGCTTGACATAGACTTGACATAGACTTGAAGGGCTTGGTAGAAGTATTTTATTCTTAATATTGTTTTACACTGATTCAGGTTTCGTTTTGAAGCAACTTAACAATGCATAGCACTTCAAGCATGTCAGTTGTCTAGACACTGTTTGCATAGATGATTATTTGCAGTTTTGATATTCTGATATTTAATTTCAAAAATATGTTTATTCTTATTTCAACACTTGTGAGACAAATAAACATTTGACTCTGCAGATCCTGCGCATGCCTGTCTTTGAAAAATAAAAAAAGCCCCTCCAGCTCTGTATGAAATATTTAGCTTTTCAAAAATATTTGTTTAGTTGCATATAAGACACTGATTTTTGTGTTAAATTCATACGTTTCTTTCAATCTGTTCCTTGCTCATACAAAGTAAAGATACTCCTGCTTAATAAATTTAGACTATTCTATGATGGTGACAAATATATTAATTTAATAAGCTGGGCTTATTTTCTAAATTAATATATCTTTATGCAGAGCACTTCTGGAAAAAGTAAATAGTTAATCGGTGTAAATGCGTTAGTAAACGATTCTGAAAATACTAATACCTGATTATTCGCATTTTCATTATTTAAAGTTATTTGAATAGTGGTTTTTCCTTTTGTAACTGAATTAAAGCATGGGCATATTTTTAAGGTCTAGACCTTACAGTCAGTCCTCTGTAAAGGCCCTTAATTTTCTTAGAGGAATGAGCTAATTAATCATAAATACTGCTGAGACCGTGATGGATGACCTAGCAAAATATTTTAGCTAATGTGTGTGGTTTTAGCCTACGAGTAATCTTTTTACTTTCGTGGTGCTTTCGTGTGCTTCAGGTTTAAATTTCAGGTGTTTGGATCAATCAGGCCTCGAATGCTCAGGGTGGTTGGTGCCACTCCAGGAAAGGCAAATGTTTGTCTGTGCAAACGACCTCAGATTGCACCTTGGAAAGGAAACTCGTCAGCAGGAGGCTTCTGGGAGGTTTTATTTATAAAAGCTGCCTTGACAGCTTCAGTAATGAAAGAATGGACTCTGCACTGAAACAGAAACAAAGCCCTTTTACTGATTCTGCAACTTTTTGCCCAGAGGTTGGACTTAACAGTCTCAATGCATTTATTCTTGAGAAACTTTGACGTTCTGCAGCGCTGGTTATCTGCAGAAACACTCCCATGTATTTAAAAATCTCTAAGTCTTCTCATGATTGACGCCCAGTTTGAAGCTCCAGAAGGTTTCTCCGCTCTTCTTTTTATTTTAAAAACATTTTCAGCCGAGAAGCTCTGTCCTTGACTCCACTGTGTGTGAAGGGAAGCGTGCTGAGGAGGTTAGTCTGCACTAGAGGCACAAATTTCTCTGTAGTTGGGAGTCAACGGGACACCTGGAAGGCTCCTTTTCCAGGCCAGACCTGTCTCCTGTATTTCTTTTCTGAAATGAGGTTGGTCCCAGTGGAGGGCTGAAGGCAGACTGAAAATGGAAAGTTTTGTAAGGTAAACACGCAACAAATATTCCAGATGGTTTGTTATTTAGCAAAAAGTGAGATGGTCCTGAGGGGACTGAAAACACCTCAAAAGCTGCCTAAGCTTGGAGAAATATATCAGAGAGCATGATGGCACTCTGTGATCAGAGGGCCAGGAGGGACCTCACTCCTGCGCTTTCATGTTCCGGAGTCTGGGGATACGACTTGGAAACTGGTAGTTGTGCTTGTGAAGGAACGAGAAGCCAGGAGCGGCTTTGGTGCGTGTTAAAAAGCAAATGAGGACAACAACAGAAGGTCAGGAAGATGCCTGTAGGTGTGGATGTGGGAGCTGGGAGGCTCTGCTTGGGCAGGAGGAAAGGGGTTTGGTGCAGCAGCCCCTGGGATGCCCACAGGCCTCAGCTCTGGCGGGGTGAAGCTGCCCCATTTCTTTCCCCCTACAGCAAAACAGGTTCTCCAGGAGTTCAGGTGACAGCTCAGGGAAGGTTCTGTCATCCTGTAAGATAGGTTTTGGTTCTTCTTGTTCTCCTTTGCAACTCTGTCATCAGAAACGAGCTTTTGGCTCTGACAGAATAAATTTGTACTGCTTTCACCTTTTCAATCTCGTTATCAAAAATGAATCCCAACGAAGCTGGCAAACTTAATGTACATTACTCCTCCAATTACAGCCAGTAGGCACAGGCAGCCACTTGGGAGGTGAAAAGGACACTTTCTGCCAAGCTGCAAGGACAGTTTAAGGACTGGGATCATGAGAGGCCAAGTTAGAGGGAGAAATCTTCCTGTCAGGCGGAGATTAGCGTGTCCCCAGGCACTGGGGTCTGCCCATGATGCTCATGGGGGTCTCCCAGTCACCTTCCTCACTGACCTGACGTGATGATGGAGGGTTGTTCTGTAATTGCTTTGGTCAAACCCATGCTGGGACAAGAAAACGGAGGCGTTTCATCTGCTCAGGAATTTATCGCCAGATTCTGATGGGGAAACCAAGAGCAAATTGGAAGATACTGGGGAGCAAAACCCATCTCATTTTCTTCCAGTCCCCTCTGTTGTGGCAGCAATCAGGACAGTGTGACCCCCACATTGCCTTGGGGACACCTGAAAACGTAAATGTAAGTTGTTTTTCTGACTTTTTTCTGGCTATGAGACTAATGGTTCTGCTGCATCATGGAAATTTAACAAAATCTTCCTTTCAGAGCCCCGGGCAACAAAGTGACAGAAATGTGAGGAAAGAAGGTGAAAGGAAAGAAAAAGAGCTTTATAGTAAAAGTTGGTATTAATCATCTGTTTGCTTTATTTTCTGCGTGTCATAGATTATTTCAGCTGATTGATCAGTCTCATTTGGTTTTCCATAGGTGTAGGTGAAAAATTATCTCTTTTCTGGCTTGTCATTACTTCTTGCTCTACAGCTAGTTGTGGTAGTCATGTTTTCTGAAGTCACCTTCTTCCTGATGGTCTTTGTTTAGTGTGGAAGTGGTGATAAATCTGAATAATCAAACCATTATTTCTTCCAGGGCCACACTAGCACTCAAATCCCAAGCTCGTACGTGTAAAAGTGAGGGAGGTAAACAGGAAACGTTAGAAAATGGTTGTTCTGAATCTGTGGCTCTAGGAAGCATGGGCCGTGTCAAAAGGTCAGTATGGAAAATGTGTTGGTTCTGAAGTGCCTTTCTCAGGCTAAGACAGGAAAAGAGAACCAGAGCACGTCTGCATATAGAACCTATTCCTCCTTTCAGGAATGTCTTCAAAAAGTGTTTTGCTTCAGATGAGAGCGATATTTTAGTTGAGAAAACCTAAGAACAAATGGAAGTTTATACTGCCACGTGTGCACTGGTCATTCATCATGTTTTGGTGGCACTGGGGAGGCTGAGGGTGGATCACAGCAAGCGAGAGGTGTCTGTTTGGTTTGTATTTCCAGCCTCTCTTGCCCAATGATCTGTTGGACTTTGCACAGGACATTCCCCCCACAGAGTTCACATGGGGAGCTGCAGATGGAGCCTTGCGAGGCACCAGCAGTGCCAGCTGGACGCTGCTGCTTGCACGATGCTTTAGCAGCACAGCAATCAGCACACAAGTCAGCAATCTTTCCATCCAGTCTCAGTTTCATGGAGCAGCGGCAGTTATCAAATCTCTGAGCATCACAACAGCTTTTTCCACCAGGGATATTCGTGCCCCTTGAATCTTCTTTCCTTGCATATACTTTATGTGGCTCTCAGGCAACTCGCTTAAGACCTTAAGCAATGTTAGTTCCAGATTATCAATATAAATTCTCTGTGGACCCTTCCAGGAGCAGCTGTGTTGGGTTACATGTGGATTTCCTTCGTGAGTCTTTCTGTTGAACCGTGTAGAACGCGGTGCTTTTCCCCTCTCCCAGGGCTGGCACATCAACGTGCAGGTGTCTTCCGTTTTGCCAGCAAGTGCTGCTTCCTTTTCTTCACTACAAAGGGGGAAGCACTCTAAAGTGGGTGAAATATTTTAAAATTAAATACAGCAGCAGTTACAATGGAAATAATAAGAAAATCGTAAATTATAAGTTCTCCACTAGAAGGGGTTTGGATGTGTGTGTGTGTGTTTGCAGGGGGGAAAGGGGAACTAAAACAGTGAATACAGATGAAATCTAGTGAGTGATCTTATTCAAGCAGAACTGTTGTAATGTCAGAGCCTTTCTGCTTCTGGTGCTTTCCGGCTGGGGTGTTCCACTTGGGAAACACTGATATTTCCCAAAATGTCGGCATTTTGGGTGCTTTTTTCCCCCCTAGATTAAAATTTAGACATGTGACAGATCTCCCAAAAGTTGCCTTACTGGTCCTGTGTGCCTAAGCAGCAGATCTGTGGTGAGGTGCAGGAGCTATTGTGCTGCACTTTTGGCTTCTAGGTGCCCCAAGGTTGCCAATTTCCTACGGAACTTCCAGGAAAGGTGTTGGATGGCAGAGCAGTGTTACACTGAAACGTGCTTTTACAATGTCTCTCTTCCAAAAACATATCTTGAAAATTTAATAAACACTTTTGAAATTATTTTTTTTCAATTTTAATTTTCACATTTGAGAAGAAAAAAAAGAAGAAATCCATCTAAATTAATGGGGAAGGGAGGAAATCAATAATTTCATAAGTCAACAACAAAATAAAGCAATTCTATCTGCTTCAGCCAGAATACCTTAAACTGCCCCATAAAGGTTCTTCGCTTAACTAAGCCAGAAGAATCTGTAAAAAAATATTGTAGAAAACCTTTCTCTTCTTTTCCTCACTATAACTCTTCAGTTTACCTGCCAGGCTGAAGAAACTGTTGTCCTGACGCTTTTAGGCTCCTTCTGCACTGGAGAATCAACAGTGGTCTACAAATGTTGTGTGTTTTAGTTCACAGGTTTCATGGAACACCATAGCACAGACAGAGATAGTGATCAGTAAATACACACAAAATACTGGGCTGGTCACAAATAGATACCGTTTCTATTGCATTTTGTCCTTTGCATTAAGTCCTAAGTGCCATGTGATAGGATTTATTTCTTGGTGGGGACCCAGTTCTTCTGAGGTCTTTTTATAAAGTACTTTACAGGGCGATGCAAGCTTTTATTTATTAAAAGGTTGTTTTGAATTACTGTTGTCAGTGGCTGTGGATGTGTCCTGAAGCGATGCATTTATAAGTATGTTTCAATTATATACACCACTTAAGGATTTCCATTTTCACTTCCTCTCGCTTTTGGTATTATAGAAATCCAACAGGATTATTAACAGCGACATTTCTAGAATTTTTTTTTGCTTACATTAAAAAGCCATGAAAAGTTGGGAAACTCAGATAAATCAAGAGTTTTGTGGTTAGTTTGTTTCTGTTTCATTCCCAGCACTTTAAAGGTTGAATGTGTGAAAATGGTCTGTGCTTCTGAATGAGCCGAAACAATGAACCAACTAATCAGGGAGTAAGTTAATTTTAAAAATAGCTCCACTTCCTGAAAGAACACTTAATAATCCCATTAATCCCATTAATATTTCTGAGATGCACTTAAAATATTTCTGTAGAAGAAAAACCCCTTTAAACATCAATAAAGGACTAAGACATGAGTAACTCATACCAGGTAGGCGTGGTGGTTTATAAAAGGTCGTCATTAAACTGAGTCACTTTTCATAGTCTGATCAGCCAACTTTTGAAACTTGTCAGCATGAAACCTCTAGTGTAAGTCCTTGCTGGGAGAAAGACTTCCATATAAAAATCTCTTCTTTTCTTGGCTCCGCCTGAAATACCTGTCAGAGGAATTCAGGCTCTTTGGTTATGATATGCGGAAGTGTGTGTGTGTTCATCAGTGGGTATTTTTATTTAACAGTTTTGCTGTTGTTTGTTTCTATGGATTTTTTTCCTTTTCTTTTTTTTTTGAGAGGTTCCCTTGGCTGATTGTTCTCGGAGCTTGGTGGGGTGTTTCGGAGTTGTAGAGTAATTTAGGTTAGAGGGCATCTTGAAATCATCTTGTCCAGTCCCTGCTCTGGTAACATGAACAGCTTAGATTAGTTTAGATTTTTATTATTTCAGACCAAATTCCTGCTCTTTAATAAAGGAATGGCAAACCTCAAACCAAAGGTTGATAAAACACCTTGTCTCTTCACAGAGATCATGCATTTTTAACTATCGCATTTTATTTTGAATGATTATTCAGATCTGTGGTTTCTAGACGTCATCTTCCCTCTTTTTCCTCTCAGGAGCTCAGTGCCACAGCCTCTCCGTGCTGTGTGACCCGATGTAACGTGCCCTGTCTCCTTGCAAGTCCTACCAGCTCCTCTCTAGTCCCTAGTCTGAAAGGTATCTGGGGATCCATATGTGAGGAATATAAATTTTTGTATATATATATATATATAAAAGAATATAAGTATATATATATATAAACTTTTTTTACCTGCTTTGTTAAAGGCTTGTTGTGCTCCTCTGTTATTTCTGGATCTTCACCAAATTATGGATCTCGCCATCTTCTACTGCTGGTAATTCAGTGCCCAAAAACTTCCATAAAGGTGGTTTTTATGGGCTACCATAACATTTGTTTTGCTGTTATAAGTTTCATTTTCTTAGTCAAGGAAATGGCTAGAAATAAATGGAATATCCTGTAGCATTCAATTGCAGTCTGTTAGGAGTGCTGTAACTGCTTCATATGTTATGACACTTGTTTTTTGAAAGGGTGCACGGTACAAAATATGGCTAATATGGAGTTAGGTAGCAGTAGCGTAACTGGTTTTTTTTTTTAAAGTTCTAAGATATTTAATCGTTGAATGTTTAATATTTGTTCTTTTTTTTGAAAAGCAACCTTAAATCAAAACTTCCATTTATTGGCCTATGTATGCTTACTGCTTCTACCTACCAGTTTTGGCTTCAGACTGCAATTGATTTTTTTTCAGAACCGCCTTGAAGTTGCTCTGAAAAGCCTGTTCTTTATGCTTTAAGAAATACTACCTGTCTGCAGTGTTCTTACTTGATTTATGGAAAGTCGTACTGTGAGGTCCTGAGCTGAAGGCCAGATATGATATTGCAGATACTGGAGCTGGTAGAGGCGTGCTTGGTTCGAGTTGTGTCCCTCAGCTGTCTCTGTGTGACGTTGGTGTTACTGTCCCTTTAGGAAGGAGGAGAGGAGGTGGGGAGAACCTTCTCATTGTCTATTTATGCCTAAACTGTAGAATTTTGGGGTGTTTTGATGTGGGGTTTTAAGTTTGGGTTTGTTTGGGTTTTTTTTGTTTTTTTGGGTTTTTTTTTTTTTGGTTTTTTTTGATTTGTTTTTTTTTTATTTGTTTTGTTTTATAAATGTAGGTACATAAACCACATGTGGGTACTTGGATGGCCACAATGAAGCTCTTTCTTCCATATAAAACACCTAGGAAAATTCCCCACAAGTGAAACAATCCCTAAATAGCATCTTGCCACTATTCCCTAGATAAACTCCTTTTAGATTCCTTCTCTGGAATGAAGACATGGCCATTACTGATTTTTCAGCCAAAAAGATGGCTAAGAGACATAGGTTTGGGTTGTTGTGTTTGTTGGGTTTTTTTGAGGTTTGTGGGGTTTTTTTTATGAACAGCTTTTCTGCCAGGGACTTTGGTTTCATCATTGAAAAGCTTGTTGTTTGCTTTTAGGATTTATTTTCCATTTTTTTTTTTATTGTTGCAGCAAAACTCTTAGAGGCTCTCTTATTGGAATTAAAGATGCCTTGGTGAGCAACAGCCATTTCTATCCACACAATCTTGTCAGTTCTGTGCTGCTGCCCACCTGCATTAGATTTAAAGTCGCATTGCAGAAATGCAAGTCTCTCTAGATGATTACTTACTCTCTTTATCTCGATATTTTTAGTACTTCAGAAATGGCTATATGGATTTTTTTTTTTTTTAATTAGTGGTCATTTTGATTTTGCTTAACTAACATCTTTTTTTCTTGAAGTCCATCATGCTTTATGGCTTCCTTTCCATCTGCATGCGTTGTTCAGAACCTCCCTTACCCAATTTTAAATGATGCAGCAGCAACATGAGCAAAGGCTTGTGGACCACCCACTTTTCTAGAAAAAGAGGTTGATAAAATTTCTTCTTGAATTGGTATTGATAATTCCTGTTTCATGGCTAAGAGATTTGAAAAATGAAGTCAAGTTTTTATAATTATGAGTTTTTTATTTATCTGAAAGTCATTTAAGAACATTTTACTTTTTCCAAGGAAATGGCACTTTGAAGAACGAAATCCTAGTAATACAAATATATTCATTTCACAACTGTAAGATAAAAATGGCAAAAGAGAAACAATATTTGCGCTATTGACAGCCATGACTGTTAATGCATGCTTTATTCAGTAGAAAATAGGTAAGGTTCCTCTCATAGCCAGGAATAACAGCACGTTAGGAATTGATTTTTTACTCAAAATGTGTTGGTCTGTTTCAGTTCTGATGTAGAAATAGCAGAATTTTCCATGAGAATGTTAAAAGCAGAAATATTCAGTAAATATTTCTGTTCTGTGTTTAAGGGGAAAATGGATATCATAACCTGAAATACTTCATTCCAATATTCACTCAATAGCTGCTAATTAGGAACCACAAATTAAATTATTTTAGAATAAGTCGAAAGATAACTTCTTTTATTGTACTTTAAAAGAATTGTTTAAATTCCTATTAGAACTGAAAAATAAAAAGGTCCTGAAAAATTGCAAAGGAGCCACGTGACAGAGGGAAAGGTCAGAAAACATCTACATTTACCAATATGACAACGAAGGCGGGATTTTTGCCAGTTCTCAACAGATCAATGAAGAGCTTAGAAATCTGATCACTGAAAGCACTTCCATTTAATGCATTACAAAAATAGAAAAATCAGAAAGTTGAAGGATGTTCAAGCTGAGCGGCAGCAGGTGCTGATTTTCCTAAGTCACTTTCAGACAGCATAAAATTGGCAGAAACTTTGCTGCTTTTTGTTGCTCTCACCCCCCGCCTCAATTCCAGGCACTGGAGCTGGGCTCCTTGGAAAGGCCCACGAGCCCTTGGGTCACACAGAAGTTGCCCACTTCACTGAGCACGTGAAGTGTCTTTCTGCTGGCATTGCAGTGAGTTTTGAAAGCTCACTGCAGAGTTGAAATGTATTTTCTTCTGCTGCTTCCTTCTTTTCTCGTGTTCACTCCTATATTGGCTACATTTTTAATTTTGATTATCTGTATATGTGTTATTATCTGTATATATATCTTATGTGTACTATTTTAAAATGGTAATTGCCCTCCTTTGTCGTTTATTCTTTTCATCTGTCTTCACCTGTGCCTGCTCCCTCACGAGAAGTTCTCGTGTTTTTTGAACTAATTATGTCTATGGAAAGGGAGGAATAAGTGTCATGCATGTTCTGTTGACAGCATGAAACCAGCTATTTAAAGCCTAAACGAAGTGTAAGAAAGTAATGGGCCTTCCAAAGTCCTGTCATGGGAGGGGGAAAGAATTTTTATTAAAAAAAGCCAAAACCAAAACAATAGAGAGAAAAAAACCAAAGAGAAAGGTAATATTTTGTGAACATCATGGGATGTCAGCCTGGTGTTCTGGTGTTGCTGCTAGTGGAGTTTGTATGCTCTTGCACTGCATTCACACTCTCAAACATTTTGGAACAGATTAGTTGTATTAAATTGCACTTTGATTGTCAGTCTGTGCTTCAGGCCGCAGCAGCTCTGATTTACTGTCTTTTTAAATGTTGTTGTCGCTGTTAGGCCTCCTCTTTCCCCGGTAGCCTTATGTTGTTACCTGGTGTGATCCACAAGTCCTTGATGCTGATCAAGGAGCACAGGTACCGCTGCTGGGAACGCTTTGATGTCGGCTTTCCTCACGCTCCCCCCTTACACTGCACAGCCTTCTCATCTTGGGCAATGTGCATATCAGATGCACCATATTCGCGATCGCTTTGTGATACAGCTTTGTGAAACTCGGGACTGACTGTTCTGAAGACGTTTTGAAAAGGTAAGCGCCTTAACTTTTTCTACTGGCAGAGTGTCTGCTCTAAGTAAACACAAATTTCCATGCTGTATTTAGGTTTCCTCCACTGTGGACTGCACTGAGAGTAGGATCAGAATAATTTCTCCCCCACGGTGAAATGCAGCCATTTGTATCTTAGAATGAGCAGCATCCCCCGAAAGTTACAGTGCTTAAAGCTGACTGCATCACTTCACTGTGGGAATTGGTTCAGTGGTTCAAATACCACAGAAATATTTCCTCTCCAGATCCTGGATATTCTTATTGCAAGTTAAGTAAAAGTCTTTTTTTTTTTTTTGGTGTCTAACAGTATGGTAGAAAGCAGCAAAACATTTAATCCAGTTGTCATCTTGGCAGGTGCGGGGAGAAGAACTTTGGTGCTGTATTTTCTGCGGGTTTGATGCTGCCTGGGGTCTGTGATGTCATGTCAGAACCAGCACTGGCTCTGGCAAGGCAGCTCACAACAATGGGACCATGCTGTAAAATCCCTTACAGACTTCTTTTTTCTTCGAAAAGACACCTTCGAAGAGGAAGCAATGACCAATGTATGTTTTATGTAGGGAAGGCAATAAAATTGCAAGTTAAATGCCACTGGCATTCAACCCTCTAAACTTTTCTTGCCGCTGCACAACTGCACAGACGTAGCAGGCAGCTGTCAGAACAGCAGCCCAGAACAGCCTGTGGCTTCCCAGGGAGGAGCAGCCCCAGTGCAGGGGTGGGGGGAGCAATTTATCCGCCTGGGGGTGCAGAAATCCCTGCTGGGGTCACAATCAGTCCCTCAGTGATGCCTTGCTGGCAGCTGACGCCTTGGGCTGCCCTGCCTTGGACAAGTGTCACGCTGCCACCCCTCAGTGCCTCTGATTGGGTACTCCCAGCCACTGATTAAAAATGCTGATGCCGTTTCTGCGATCCTTGCCGCTCGGAGGAGAAATCTCTTATCCCCACCCCCAAGCCCACCTCTAGGATGTAAGGAATGGTGAGAAGAGGAGGATGAAAACAGTGCGGTGTGAGTGACTGGAAATCCAGCAGCCTGCTTTAGCTGCAGTGTTCTGTAGGAGTCGTCTTCAGACTTCTTACCTTTGGTTTTTCGGCACAAACTGCTCGCAGGCTTCCAAGGGCTGTGAGAGGACTTGCTGTTCGTGTGTTAGTGTTTTCTGTGTATCGTCACATCACCTTGCTTTTTCCCTGGACAGCTGTGTTCAGAGCTTCATGTGGAAATCTTTCTGTTGAAGAGAGATAAAAAGGATCCTTAATCTGATTCTCTTTGGATCTTTCTATTTTTATGGTAAGTGCCAGCATATATTGGCTGAGCGTAGCTCCTTTGCTGCAGTGCTCGTGCTCTCTCCCTCTCTCTCTCTCTCTCTCTCCCTCCCCCTTCCCCATCTGTTTTTCTCCCCCTATAGACTCAGATAAGCCTCGTGACCTTCACTTAATATCTCGTCATAATTTTCAGCATCTTCGTAGCAGATGCTGGCTAAGTAAAATCCAAGTTTTGTCTTTATTTTGCTCTTTGCCTCCTGTGACCCAGAGCTCTGAAGTATTGACTGCAAGCTGAGTCCTGCCTCTTTGCCCTTGAAACGGGAGGCTCCAGCATTGCTCCCCATTGCCCGTGGTAGCAACGGGATCCAGTCCTGGGGAACTGGAACAGGGGTTGGGTAAAGGTGACAGGCTCATTTCTCTAGGTCTGTGCCGCTGGGCTGAGGGCACAGATATCCCCTGCTTGGCTAGCCACCTAGAGAACTCTGAAGCCCCTCAGAGTTCAGGTGTGGGCATACCTGTGCTTGGAACTGGTCTTTGCTGTCGCTGCTGTGGGACGGGTGGGCTCTTTCAGCAATTTCAATGTCAGCCTATGTCATCAGGTGTTTTTGTGTTGGACCTTTTGCATCTTACAAGTGCAGACTGTCTGGGACAAGAAGTTAGAGAATAGACAGCCTAATAACCCTCATCCTTCTCTAATCCTTATAGCTGCAAATTCTGAGCTTTTGGAAGTGCTTTTACATCTCTGCAGTGGAAAAGAAGTGCTTTTAAATGTCTGGAAATCTGTGCTGGCTTAATTTGTTCTCTAAGCCATTTTAACAGCTCTGATTTTATAAATAGGAAAGGCTGTTATTTAAACTGTGCCCTTAGCTTTTTTTTTTTCCTTTTCTTTTCTAGTTTGTTGCCTAGATTTAAAGTAAATGCAAATACACAGTTTCTGGTAGATAGATACATTCCTTTGCTTTTGGTATGAGAGAATTACGAAAGTATTTCTTTTAACTTGCCTGTGTTTCATGCTGTGGATCCATTATGTGGATTGGCTATGCACAGCCCTTGAACACTGCAGAAATGATAAAGACTCTGCTACATCGTAAAAGGTCCACTGAAGGCATAGGTATAGCACTGGCTCAAACTCGTCCCAGGGTGGTCTGACTCCAAGCACAGCACAGAGGAGATGTGTTCTCATGCCTTTGTTTTGCTGAGGTGGGATAAGAATAAAGCTTTTATTCTGTCTCTGCATTGCCTTTTCTGGGTTTAACCAGAGATGTGCTGATGTCCAGAAATTATTTTCTTAGTCTAATGTAGCTCACATTGTGGCTCAGTAAAACAGTTTTGTTCCTGATTTACCCTGTAATTCAGAGAGTTTTGCTTCACATGAGCTGGTTAGTTGAACAGAGTTTGTGTACCTCCTGCTCCCTCCCAAAGGAGTAAAAACTTCCCAACTCTGCTGTTATTTTCTGTACCCGTCCTTTCTTTCCTGCACTCGGGTGTAACATCTCGCTGTGTCGGTGTGTGGTGGGGGACAGGGGCAGCCCAGGTCAGGCGATTGCAAGAGACCCCGGGGGGAGGAGGAGGCTCACCCAGAGCTGCAGGGAGAGGATTTCATGGTGCAGTGAGGCACCTGCTGCGTTGCCTCCAGACAAAGCGGCAGTGGCCACACGTAGCCCAGCTGCCCGTGGGCCAAGCCATCTTCGCCACCAGGTCTTGTGTTTCGGCATCATGTGGCACCCAGTGGTGCGGCTGATCCCGAGCCTTGTTCCCCTTCTCACTGACGCAGGAGGGCACACGGCAACCCTCCTGCTCTGGCAGGGAGCAGACCTCTTTTGGCAATTGTGCAGCTCAAGGAACTGGCTAGAAACACTGCTGGAGCAGCCTTCCCCACTGCCCACACAGAAAGGCTTTGGCACTATGACTGCTCTGTGTTACTTGACTTTTTTATATCAGTAACGACGGTGCCTGAGTCCATTCTCTTCCTGTTTCAGTGAGCGCTGATGCAATGAAAGCAGCAAAGAAACTTTTTGCTGTGGAAGATCAGCAGAGCTCCTGGTAACACCCACAGAGAAGCAGTGCTGAGTCCCTGCAGGTTGTGGCGTTGCCTTGGGGAAAGCAGGCTTAGGCGTTTCTTGATTGAATGTAAAAAGTAATTGTGTGTATGCATTTGCACTTGGAGTTTTTCACTATTTTGGCCCATATAAACTTATTGCAAACTTAAAATACAAGAAGGTTTGTGAAATACATGCCCAACCTCGAAAGTTCTGGAGACCTCACAGTTAATTATGGAACTGCATGCTATTATCTTTTAAAATGTTATTGTAAATTCCGATATTCCTATGCCTTAAAATTACCTACATTCCTACCTAACAATTAATCAAAAGTGCAGTTCTCACTCCAAAATTACTAATGTGTAAGCAAAATTATCTGGCAAAAGCTGACTTTTAACGTAAGTGCATAATCATATTTGTCTTTTCTAATAAAAGTTTGAAATCCAGAGTGCATAATGTAATGTGCTTTTTCAATAACCTTGAGGCAAAATGAAGAGAAGAAAATGATCCTGAAGTATTTTCTCCTGTTATAAGCACATGAGCTTGCAATGGGATGTTTGCATTTGGAACCTGACATCTGTGTACTGCAACTGAGAAGTCTGTGCATCTAAAATCCTTGCCAGCACATCTTGTTGCAGGCTAAAGGATTGAAAAATAAAGATGCAATCCTCTATAACAGCCTTGAGAGGTACAGAGAAGAGTGAAATCCCCCAAATTACATGGAATTCAAGTAGGTAGAGGTGCTGTTCATTTCCTGGGAATCCTATGAGTGCTCTGATAGGGAATGCATGCATGGTACTTCCTTGTTTCACAGCATGGTGTCATGTTAATTCCTTTGCAGGGTGGCTGAAGACTGCATAGAAAACAACTGCAGGGAAAGAAAAAAAAAAAAAGCTCTGTTCCTTAGCCAGCCAAAATCACCCAATGGTCTGATGAAGTCATTGCATTTTTTTTTCCCTGTGTATGATCAATATGCGTTCTTCACTCCACTTGTCTGGACAAGCAAATTTTTTAAAGCTTTTTACTCCACAAATATTCGAAAAGATACACTTATGTTGTGCATGTAAATGGGTGTGTTTTTACATAAAACTCACTCATTTATCCATACTGCTTCAGTAATTTTATGCTTTCCATCTGCTCATATCCTTTCTGACAAAACCTATGCCGACAGCTATTGACTACCACTGGCTGAAGAACTCAGGCAGTGGATTAGCCATGCTCCAACTTCCCTCTCTGCCCCAGACCGGAAAGTAACACTGAGATATGCATGCTGCAGAGCTGAAGTCATCAGCACCAGGCAGTGCTCTGGCTGGTGATTTTTCCCATGCTCTGTCAAGTGTGGTTTTACCTGGCTGTTTCTTCATACCTCCTGACCCACTAGTGAGCCCACAGGGATAATCAGAAGCCGACTGCACGTTCTAGGCTTTCTCCCTTATTCACAGAGCTAACTTCTAAGGTGTTCCTGGTCATAATAATCTCACTTAGTCAGCAGATTTTGTCCAGGATGATTTCAAGGACTTTAAGGTTGCAAGCATTACAAACCTGCCTCTATGTGTTTTGCAGCTTTAACAGGTGAGTTCTCTTCAGTGCAGTTGCTGCTTTTGCAGTTCGTGGATGTCTGGCAGTCTTGTGTGTGAGCACGGTGCTGTTTAATCTGTCGGAAGTTTAGTGCTTTTGGCAAGCTCTAGGCAGGGTGTTGGTGCTCTCTCTGTGTCTGTGGGGAAGGATCAGCCTTCAGTGTGTCCTGTGTCTCCTGAGCGTGTGCTGCTTTCTTAGGGAGTGCTTGCACCCTGTGCCTGTCACATCACAGGAGGGGATTGCATTTCCTGCTTTTGCACGAGTGCACAGTGCCCGTGTGGATCTGTCTGATTCTTCACGGAAACCGTGCTCTTTCACTTCATGTCGTGCAGATTTGTTCTTATGTAACTTGTGCTCAGGGGACACTGGGCAATGAAGTGAGAGGTGCTCTGTGTGCTGCAGAACTTTCTCCTGCACAGCAAAAGTCACAATTGTGTTGTTATTCCGGACTCAATGTGGTAACAGGGGAGCACCATTAGGCCTGCTTGACGTGACCAGCACTAAGTGTCTGCGCTCTGGTAATGTGAGATGTTTAGAATTGAGGACTTCTCATTGTAAGGTGTAATCAGAAAGAACAGTTTTGTTAAGAGTTATGGGTTAGTTCTTCAGTGTTCTATGGAAGGGATCTCGGCACTGGAGCAGGCAAAGCAAGTGTTTCAATCTTTCTGAACAACACCCTGAGCAGGATGAATATCACTGAAGCTGCAACTGGATCTGCAAATAGGGGAGCTGATGGTGCACAGCTCTCTGCACGCGCATGGATTTTACTCTAGGAGAGCACAAATCTGAGAGAAGGTTTTCAGAAAAGCCTCATATTTCTAAGAGCTGTATGTAGATACCAGTAATGCTGCAAAACAGTTTCCCTTTATCACCTCAGGAGGACTTACAGCAAGCCTACCTCCAAACAGGCCTCCAAATTCAGCTCTCAGAGGAGATGAATTCCCACCAAACAGTGAACTTTAAACATCAATCCAGAGATTTCCAGACGCAGCATTTGCAATCTGATTGCCCAAAGGGAGGCTTGCTGTCCAAGAATTTTGCACAACTTGGTCCCTCAGAAATCCACACTGCCCACAGATGAATATTTTTTAAAAGATTAACAAATTAACTATCCTGAATGCATTCTCTGGAAAGTGCATTGGTGTAAGCTCTTCGTAGTGCTTGTTCCATGTCAAGATCTGAGACACCGGGTCATCCACGTGAGAAAAGCCACATCTCAACGCCAGTCTGGCACCATAAAACCAGCAGTTTTCATACAGCCAATATTCAGGTGACACCAGCCACGTTTAGAGACACGGCGTGTCATGACGGCCCTGAGGGAGTTCTAAGATTCCAGGATTATCTAGGTATTGATGATAAGATGAGGTTCTCATGCTCTCTACGGAGGCAGAATACCAGATGTTTGCACTTCTACAGGGAGGTTGGAAATACGTCTAAAAGAGATGTCCCAAGCCATCTTCAGAAGCTTGTTGCTGTTTAACACGAAGCTAGGCAGAGTAGGCTTCTGGATAATTTATCTATAGGCTTTATGTCCCTAGTGCTGGGAGACTTAAAATAGAGCCTGCATCAGAACAGCTTTTTTACCTTCATCCATTTGCTCTTGTTGCAGCCACCTGCAGTATTGACATTAATTTCTTATTTTATATAGAGCTTACAGCCTTCAAATAGAGAAAAATTTTTCTGCCTCCCTTCATTTTTGGATGAGGACGTTAATGAACAAAATCACTTGAGAAGAGGAAGACAGAATCTCCTCTGAGCCAGTTTGCTGTATGGAAAAGCTGGTGATTAGCTGGCTTGGTGATTAGCTGTTTTGGATCAGCAGGAGATATAGTCCCATTTCAGATAATTTTCTTTGAAGAAACCGGTTTTCATGAAAATGAAGCATAGTATTTTACCCATGATGTATTAGACCACTAGAGACCTTCTCTAAATGGGCTTGATATTTCTTGGGGAGCCACTCCCAGTAAAATGCCAGCTAAAATCCAGAGCCTTGTGAAGGCCATTGGTTTGCATCCATGCATCCTGACAGACACACAAACTCTCCACATGTTGTTCATCTATCCCCCAGCCTCAATTCAATTCTTTTCTTGCTTGTGCTCCGTGTCGCTGTCTCTCCACTCTTTTCCCTTGATGCGTACTTTTTGTCTTTTTACATATTGATTTGCCTTCACACTTTTCTTAGTTTTGGTTTCCTTTTGCTTTTGGGGAGCTGTGCAACCACACTAGATGCCGTCCCGTGCTGAGTTTCATCGAGGCAGAGCGCTGCTCCGATTCAGTGCCCAGGGAAATGCAAATATTGCCTTTTCTGAAGACAGTATTTTCTAAGAGCGTGGTCTGCAGCCCCAGTACATTGTGAAGCATGCATAGAAAAATGGAGAACAAGAGGCAACGATGAACAGGTTTAGCAGGACAAAAGGGCTGGAACCTAAGAGTCAAGTAAAATGTCAGCGTTGTTAGCATGAGTACCCTTTTCCTCCATCTAGCAGGAAAACAGGATATTTTGTAGTTGTGGAATCTGAGATCAAAGAACCATAGCAAAGAGGAATTCAGCAGCTGATACTGGTCTGAGTTATTTCAACCTCTCTGCGATTTCATGCAGGCAACACTGCTTTGGTTTACGCTTAGTGTTTTTGCGGCTATTGCCAGAAAAGTTCTTTATTTTAGATGAGGGGGAGAGAATTAATTAAGTTGAATGCTGCTCTGCCCTCAGGGAAGAATAAGTATTACCTCTTCTAATTTTTTATTGTCCTTTGTTCCCAGAGAAACATCTGCAGCATTTGATTTTCTAACCTATGTCATTTCAATAAACTCTTCCAGATTGGGGTAAATTCCTGATCTCATTTAAATTAAATGTAGGGTAGTAAAGTTTTTACCCATAGACTTGTTTTTGTTTTGAATGATGCTGAGCGTTGCTAATAGTTGTTCTGTTTTATTCTCTGCCTCTTTATGTTAACCACCAGGTGAGCTTAAACATAAGAAGCTCTTTCTATCTGGTCCCACTGAAATTGCTGTTGAGCCATAGACAGAATTTCCTTATTTTCCTTTATAATGCAGCATTTGTGATGTGGATTTCAGAAATGCCTTGGCGAAAGATTGGATAACCTTCTGCTTCAGCATGCCTCATCAAGTTTACTTAGTTTATGTTTCGAATAGGAATAGATGGAACTATTCTGATTAATATATTACAGTACAGGTCTGATGATACAGACAGCTTTTGTGAGGTTCCATCAGTACTCAGCGTCCCATGGTGAAGTTGTTACTGCAAATTCTCATTGCACTATTGTCACATGGAACAGCTCTGCAAGCAATGTATGCATTCCTATGGAAGACAAATCCTACTTTATTTCCCTTTTTTACCTAAAAACTAACACGACTCAGTTGTTTTGTGATTGGTACATTATGGTTATATACCACAACTTTTGTGACAAAATTTAGGTCTACATTATCCGCTTGCTTTCAGTAAACCTCAGTCAGAGCAGCATTCAGGTAACTCTTTCTGCAGTTTTACAATGCAGAAGAGGGGTCTCAGATTTCAATATGATAAACTCGTTTCCTTACCTTAAGGTACACTGCTCGAATTGAAATTTAATGTATGTTGCAGTGAGGAGGGATAATAGGTCTGTGCTTGTCCTGATGCTCCTTGTGTGAGATTGGTTTCTAAAGGGAATCACCTCTGCTCGTAAGTTGAGAAGGGACATGAGTTCAGGACATGTATTTCATTTCAGTTCCAAGAGGGAGAAGGGGGAAAGAAGACATGGATGTGGCACAGATCCACTGTTTGTTTTTCGGTTGTTTTGTTTGTTTGGTGGTTTTTTTGTTTGGTTGGTTGGTTGGTTTTGGTTTTTTGTTCTGGTTTGCTTTTTTGTTTTGGTTTGCTTTTTTTGTTTTCTGGGTTTAGTTTCTTTTTTGTTTGTTTGGGTTTGATTTTTTGTTTTGTTTTGTTTTTATTTTTAATTTCTTTTTTTCTGACATTCTGCTTCAGGATCAGGTTGTGATGAAAGAAACTGTGCATCTGGGAATTTCTATGTGCCTTCAGCTACCATGTGATAGCATGGCAATTACTGCACAGGATGATTTGACTTAAATCTTGTCCGAGATTTAGGTGTCTCACTATCATCATACAGAAATATGGGTCTTGGTTCAACCCAGGTCTCTTGAAACTTGTGCCAGTTCCCTGCCCATGCCGGTCTGGCCTGTTTTCCCAGTGTGACAGCATAGGGGAAATAGAAATTGTACGACTAACAGATAATACTAAATAAGCTACATTCAAATACACAAGGTAAAGAAGAAAGCTTTTAATCTTCTAGGTTTTAAAACAAGTAAAGGACCTCCGAGATTTTAAAGAAATAAAAACGATCATATTGTTACAGAGGGTGGAGAAATATTTAGGATATTTGCTAAATAACTTCGATAGCACTGCAGCTTGTCACTGCCTGTCTGAAAATTCCAGTTGTTTGTTTTCTAGGGCATACCATGACGCCTGGCCAGTTTTTGATGTGCTCTGATTGCAGTGCACTCCAGGCTAAGTAACTTGCAATTGATGCGTTTCTCTTTGGCTGCTGTCAAACATATGTCGTCTCTGCTGAAGGGAGTGCAAGGGAAAACACGTTCTGAGGCCACTCTGTAAGCATTTACAGCTTTTGAACTGCATTTTCAGAAATATCTGTAAGCCTGTCAATCAGTTGTAAACCTTGGGTATGGCTTTGTGAGTACTTCATTGCACTCTTGGGTACTAGCAACGCGAGTTTTATTTTGCTGAACACCGTGGGAAGGCAGTTTTGAGCATTTAAGAATTATTAAATGCCAGAAATATTGGTTGGCTACATTTATGCCGTATCCTGGAGACTTTAGTCATCTGTTCACAGGCAGTGCTTCCATTGAGTTATCTTTGTTTCTTTTTATTTTCCTTGGGAAGTATTTCATTCTGTCTCATGGTTGGTGTCTCTGGTCCAAACCAGGCTCCAAACAAAAACCAAACAACCGTTTCTTGATATTTGTGTTTTTACTGCAATCACCACAACTTCTGCTGACGGTGATGTTATTTCCCTTGCTGGTGTCATCTGTTCTTACTACTTCATAGATAAGGAGCTGAGGTTTTTGACGTGAAAGGGTGAAATGCTCATTAGCTCAGGGTCCTGAATGTGAAAGGTCAAGGGCATGATTTCTTTCGTGTCTTTATCACATTATAGCATTTTATATAATCAAAATAAGGCTTCAGTGGGAACTGACTGTAGCTGTGAGTGCCACAGCCTTGGTTCATCAGGTTTTGTCTGCTGAGTGCTCGGACAGTGAGATATCCCCACTGAAGTCACTTCCTTAGCAGCATGGAAAGCAGAGGTGGGCGTGCAACTGAGTGCCTCAAATTAAAATCCAAATCCTTTGACCCTGCGACCAACCTTTGCCTTCAGGCAGTTTCAATGTGTGTTTCTCTCCAGCTTTCCCTGTGCAGGGAGACTGGGCAGAGACCAGCTGGAGAAGATGCTGATCACAGAAGTGTCCATCCTAGGTGCACACTGAGGATAAAAATCTCTGTGTGGTCTGAAATTAAAACCTGCATCATGTTGCATAAGCACAGAAGTGCTGAGCGTATTTCACAGATGCAGCCTTAATTCTGGCACTTCTTAAAGGCTTGATACTGCAAACTCAACAGCTTTTTGATATAGTTGTATTATGTGTCAACACCTAAATATTTTAAAAGACTGTATGAAATCCAGAATTTTCATCCTCTGATCTTGAGAAAAATGTTGGATATATACGTAAGACAGCTTTTTGAGAGCTCCAATCCTCTTCTTCCTGGTCTTGAGCATAGTGAGGAGTCAGCTTGGTAGCCAGGGCTGACATTCCAGGGCTGGTAGACCAGTCCCAAGAGGGGAGTACATATTTTGTCACAGAGCTCCCTGTTGGTGGCAGTTTAATGGAACAAAGCGTCCTCTATGGCCACAGAGCTTTTCATCTTGCCATTAGGGTAATTCTTCCTTCTTCACGATGTGATGTGACTGCTCACATCACAGTGAGCATCACATCTTGTAGCCATGAGACCCTGGGGGAGAAGGTCCCTGCCCCTCTACCATCACAGTGACCCCCTTGAGCTGTAAGAGGAGAAAGCGGAGGAACAAAAAGCACCACATCTGTTGCTGACAGAAAAAAGAAAAATTATTAGGCAGCCTAATTTTAGGTAATCTTGTAATTTTTTTCAGTAATAACTTTCTCTCAGAGACAGACAGATAAATAGATAGATATTCACAGAATCAGTTAGGTTGGAAAAGAGCTTTGAGATCATCGAGTCCAGCCTGTGACCTATCAGCACCATGTCAACCAGACCATGCCACATCCGGTCTTCTCTTGAACACCTCCAGGGATGGTGACCCCACCACCTCCCTGGGCAGCCCTTTCCAATGCCCGATCACTCTTTCTGTGAAGAGCTTCTTCCTAATGTCCAACCTAAACCTAATGTTCTCCCTCTGAATTTCCAACAAAGTTACTTTTCAATTTGCCGAACAGATTTCCCAAGTCAGAAATGGCATTTTAAATCTTGAGGCATCTGTGTTTGTATGTGCATGGCTAGTGATATTATAGCATATTCACTGATGTGGTTAATACTCTAAATCTGCTTTTTAAAATGAAAAATTGATGTTGATTAGCTATTATGTGAGCACAAATTCTATCTTTACAGTTTCACTGTTATAAGTAAATCCAGTTAAATTGTGAAAGTGTTTTCATTCCCTCTCATTAATACAGTTTTAGCGAGGGACTTAATGCAAGAAGTAAAATTGCGACTGATTTAGTCCAAAAAAATAAAAAAAAAATCTTTAAGTGCTGTCAGTAAAACAACTACTACTTTGCTCATGTGCCCCTGAAAATAGCAACGGCACTGTCCTGTGACAGCAGCTTTGCCAGCATCTGGCCAGGGAGCCAAGGTGAGGGGAACACAGGTTTGGAATCAGCAACGCCTGTTAAATGCTGCTGGAGTGCTGTTGGCAGGAAGATGCCACAGCATGGCATCCTGCAATGCCTGTGGCTTTCTGGTGCTTTGTCACCTGCATTTCGCTGTCCCAGGGCAAGAACAAGACCTGTATTTAATGCATAATCCCAGGAGAGGGCCTGACCCTGTCTCTCTGTTAGGGTTCAGTATACCCCTTGCTCTGACTTCAGCTGAAGGAAAACCATGAGCTAATTTTTCACGCATTGCAGCAATTTCTTTAAATTCCTTTAGGGATTGAGATGTATCAGGGGGAATATCATGGGCTGAATGAACTCTGAAATGAAAACCAGAGAACTGCAGAACTCTGGAATCAGGGCTAAGGATGTTCTTCCAACCATTGTTTATCACTTCAAAGTGTAACTTGAATGCATCATTTAAATGTTTTTACGTGTAATCACACAATTGTATGATAAAAATACTAATGCTCCGGAGGTGGAGGGAGCCATTTGCACAAACAGAAGCGTGGAGAGCAAGGTGGTAGGTTTAGTTACTCTACATGGCAGTTTGAAGGCACTAAGCTCCTAATTCTCTGTCAAGAAAAATAGAGACATCGATTTCCTCTAAAGGATATACATAAAATGCTCATTTTCCCACACAGACCATTTCCTTCCAGCACAAGCAGGCATTTATTAGTCGACCCAGGAAAAGCCAGGTTTGCAACCTTCAGTAACTAAGCCAAGGGTCACCTCTGTGTTGAATTTCATGCTTTGTGAAAGTCCAGAGAAATTTTTCCTTACTCTTCATGTGAAAAGCCTGACACACCACTAATATCACACCCTGTTAGCTGCCAGATGCTGAGCGCTTTGGTGCAATGTTAATCCTCTGGGTCTAGTGTTGCCGTTTTGCTGAGCAAGCTCAGGCTGCAAGTGCGATAAAATAATTCAGAGACAGGTGCTTGCAAAAAATGGAGTCATGCAAGACACATTGCAGACCTATGTATCAGCAGGAATTGATGTAATCAAAAATCTTTGAAAAAGCGAGAGAGGATCCAGTGCTGCGCTTTGTCAGGAAATCAATCACGATTGAAAATGCATGCTTGTCGTTTTCATTCTTGCAAAAGTATTGCCTGGCTCAGGCAGAAGCCGCTGCTGATCAGTACTCGACAGCATCCCAGCAGCTGAAATTTGCAGCACACAGTGATACCTGTCTGGTTGATTTTAGAATAAATCTTTAAAAAGTTTAGAATTCAAAGCCTAGCTTGGTGCAATACTTTTTATTCCGGTCACATCTTCCTTAATGGTCAGGTATCAGTTTTTATAAAGCACATCATATTTTGAAAGTTCAGTAAATGATCCATACAATTAACAGGAACTGGGAGGGAGTGAGAGCAAATGAGCTTTGTCTCGTTCCTGCTTGGCACATTAAGTGCACCCTAGTTTCATTCTTTTGCTCAGTTTTTCTCCTTCATACAAAGACGGTAAGCATTTGAGACAAGAGACTTCTGGTTTTCTTACAAGCATGTGATGTCTATCACCTGAGATTGTGGGATCCTGGATCCTGTTGGAAACCAAATAATTTTTGTGCCTTGTACAGATTTCTAAGCTCCTAACATTCTTTAGTCTGTTTTGGGTAATGTCAAAGTCCTGACAGAGAAATCTCCACTCCTTACTGAGAGTCCCACAAAATACTGAGATCAGCACAGCAGCTGGTGCAGCGGGGAAAGGGACTGAGCAGCTCTGTGTCTGCTTTGGACAATGGATGGTTGCCTTGAGCAGAAATTCTTCGTGGAGCTGGGCTATGAAATATCTCCTCATTTCCGTGCAAATTTTTTGCCTAATTCTAATTTCTGGTGTTTGAAGAGGAACGATGCTGCTAATGCAGCAGAAGTGAATGGCAGGAGCAAGTGGAAGTGTGAACGATGAGGAATAGCAGGGTCAAGAGTTTTGTCAGCGCAGTCTGCGGTTCGTGAGCAGCACAGATGGATAGAACTTGAAGCTGGACCTTTCTGGGGGTGTTCAAGGAGTCAGGTACGTGGGAAACAGGCAGAGCTGATTTTTTAAGAATTTCTCTTGCCCGCACCGGAAGGGTCACTCAGTGATGTTAATTGCCAGCATTCAGGTGACGATTTAGTCTCACTCCATCGTTTATCCAGCCTCCTGGGGTCTCTGGGACTCCTCCCGTGTTAAGGAGCCAGCCAGGCTCGTGGACAGCCCCAGAGGCAGGACAGCTGCTGGTCCGTACAGGCGCAGTGTGCACGGAGCAGTCACCTGCTGTAGGGACAGTGGATGAGGCTGTGAAAAGCAGTAGCGTGTCATTTTGTGTCTAAACAGACTTTGATATTCCTCAGGGTTTAAAAATAAACAAAAAGGTGAGAGGAGAGGTTTCCCCCACTTCTCTTCCCTTAGGAAAAAAACATGTTTTGTTTTAAAGGGGAATTGAAGGTAGGGAGTAGTGAACTAGAGTAGGAAGCATTTTTTAAATACAGCATTTTCAAAGAAGAATTGCAGAATGTGTGAATGAAGGTAGGATATAATTTAATGAAACTTGCATTGTTCACTGCTTTAAAGCTCAAACTTTTTCTTGATGTACATTTTTCTCTTTCAGAACCATACTCAAGTCAGCACAAAGAAAAAATTAGGTAATTACAGTGAAATAAATGGTCTAAATCTTCACGTTATAATCACAGAAGACCCATGGATTTTATGGGCTCTAAATTCTTTGAGCCTGTAAATAATTCATTGAGTTTGAAGGCTAAATTGCTAGAAATTAACAATTCCTTGCTCAAAGTTTATTGAATGATCAGCTAAGAAAAGAAAAAAAAAAGATTTTCTACTTTATTAGTATTATTTCAGGATCATTGGATAGATATAGCCCTGAATTAATCAACAGCTTAACTTGACAATTCATTTTCATTGTGAGGCATTCACTTGCAGACAGAAAGAGCTCCTTTATTTTATCTAGGAGAGTCGCTGGGTGAGTATGTTCTGCTCATTGGAGATAAAGGCCCTGACAATTTTGTTCACACGCCGCTAACTTTATTGATGTTGTCCTCTGTGCCATGGTGTACAGCCTATGCTGTGATTTTTGATGGAGAAGAGCAATTATTCCGTTTTCTCTGGACTAAAACCTAGGCACTTCCAGATTCTTAAAGAAAGCTAACTTTACAAGTTTTCATGCAGTCCTGGCCCTCGGGCACTTTCCCAACCAAGAGTGACACCATTTCCCTGGGCTTAAGTCAAAATGCAGGTTCCATCCTCTGTAAACCTGCACAGAACCTGCAGGTTCAATTTGCACAGAATTAATTTGAGCACAATTTAAGTATCATCATAATGAAGCTAGGCTCTTCTCACAGTTTTTTTTTCCCCATAGCCATTTTTCAACATTGTCCTAAACAAGGTTTGGATTGCATTTAATTCATTTTATACTAGATGTGAAAATAAACACATAGGCGCAAACCTGACACTAAAAATTTGTAATAAAGCTAATAAATAAAAAACATTTCCATCCCATAAATATCTCAAAGTATCTGGACAGAACTTACACATTTTTGTATCTCCCATATGCAAAGAATGAATGAAAATAAGGAGAAAAGTGGAAGAGAATGACAGAGTTTTTAAAACTACCGCAGTTCCCACACTGTGACCTTTTCACAAACATAACAACATGGTATAAGAAACATCAAATATGAATGCTTGTTTCAAGGCAAAGGATCTTACAAATTATTTAAGTGGATGTTCTAGAAAATCTACACTGAGTTGTAGTTCTTTACCTTTTTGCGGAGCACTTCTGATAAAAACTGCTTTTTTCCAGACTTCTCTCTGACTTTAAGAAATAATTTGGGGTGATAATTTTAAAACAAAATTCCCATGTATATGATTCTGGTTTGCAACTTTCCAAAGAAAGAGAAAACAAAATATTGAGTTTTAGGCAAGGAATATAGGTAGCTGTGAAAGAATTTTGAACTGCATAATGCAGCTCCATGTGGGATGTGTATAGATGTACAGGATTTTAGAGTGAAATCCTATACCCACTAGGATGGGATATTTGGAACAATCAAGGATTCTCACCAGGGGGATCCAACGACTGGTACAGTAAGTAGTCTCTCTTTCAGAAATTCCCCCCTAAGTGCAGCAATTCAAATTTAAACAATTTGAACCAGTTTCAACAGATTTTGTGTGTGTTTGCCTCTGAAAAGCCGCAGTGCAGATCAACCAGACTCCTTACCCTGCTCTTGAAACCCAGATCCAGTGACACTGCACAGGCTGCAGACTAGGGGAGAAAAGCACTGGCTCGGTGGAGACCTGTCCAGTCTGGCTAACTTGTGTTGCGTTGAGATTGAGATGATTTATTTGAGTTCTGTTTTCCAGAGACAATGAACACAGAGACAGAACACATTGCTGTTGGATCCATGAACAAAACCTCGTCACTAACCACTGAGTATGACCACAGCCATACTGACGAGCATGAAACTGTGTCAGTGGCAGGATCATGACAAAACCACCCTAATATTTCCATAGACACAGGAAGATGCGTAAATTCTAAGTATGAGCTTCCTCGGGCTACATTTTTAGCAAAATGTGTTGTTGGTAGATTTCTTGAGATCAATTTCTCATTACAGTGAGATCAGTATTTGGAACTGTAGTGAATCACTGAGGTTCTCCTTAATTACTTAATGGCTCTTTTTTTTTTTTTTTTTTTTTTCTGGAGAGAAACAGAAAATGAGGGAGGGGGCTGACCTCTGCTTGCAAACAGAGGATAAATGTCTACATTCAAAGTTGTAAATTTCTATTGAAAAGAACTTGATCCTAAATTGTGGGGGAAACAGCACAAGCTTGCTTAATTAAACCATCTGCCTGCAGGCATGTTTGTCTGTAGTAGCCGTACCTG
Source organism: Dasyornis broadbenti (assembly GCA_013397935.1). Classification (NCBI taxonomy): domain Eukaryota; kingdom Metazoa; phylum Chordata; class Aves; order Passeriformes; family Dasyornithidae; genus Dasyornis; species Dasyornis broadbenti. Next base: position 2,192,466 of record VZRN01002121.1, read on the forward strand.
GTCAGAATTTAGCATCGGCAGTGGGCTATGGGAATGACAGTCTGAAGAAGGTCACCGGTGACGCAGCAGTACGTGGTGTGCAGATTCAGCACTGGATGCTGCGCCGAGCACAACCCTTGCGTTTGAGCTGGAGTTTATCACCTCACTTTTAGCGCACTTTTACTGACGTTTGCAAGGGAGTTAGAGAAGTGCTCTGCCATGCTGCCAAGCCAATGACATCCAAGGCTTCCTGAGCTTCTGATAAAAAGAAATTGAAGGTCACTTCTTAAGATCAGCAGGTTTATCTCTAATCCAGTGCAGCAAACTAAATTGACTGTGTATTTTGCGACAACAGCAGAAGTTTCAGAGCAGCTGAGTGTAGCATCTCATTCATTGCTGCAATGATACACACTTGAGAGAATCATAAGGGAAGGCCATAAAATTTCAAAGATGACTTAAAACTAATGAACTTCCAGAAAATGTGGTTTTGTTTTGACTTTCAACTTAATGTCTGAGTTGTTCTGACGCTTACCACACTATTCTTGCTGAGTGTAGTAATGGAGATCTTTAAAGATATTTAAAGCTCTGTGTTTATCAAACTGTTGTATTCTGGAGACTTTATCCAGGGGCATGGACAAAACAAATCTTTTACAGCTGAATTGTGAATGGATTCCTGTCTTTGTAAGGAGAAATATTCTAAGTGTTGGCCCAGATTTTCTCAAATTCTGTCCTTTGCTCGGAAGAAGGGTAAAAAATGTCAGAGCAAGAGTTCCTAGTTCTTGTGCTGCCATTTTGACACCCGACTTAGCCGATGCTTCTGCTTGGTCAGCAGCAGCAAAGTGCAAGCAAGGATTTCTGCCTTCTGCTTTAGCCCACTGCCTCTGCCCGCTCCACGCAGGCCACAGCACTGGCTGCTCCCCTGCCTGCTCAGGCTTCCTCTCCATTGCTGCTGATCTCCATTTGGCAGCCAGGGCCAAGTTCTCTCCTATTTGTACTTTTCAGATGATGTAGAGGTGAAAGAACTGACACTGTGGATTTAGGCTTAGTTTGGTGAGGAGCACTGCAAAGCCCGGCGTTTCTGTTCGCAGACACCTGGCATTTCTGGTTGGCATCACTGATGACAGGGGTTTATTCCACAGGGGAGTGCTGCTACCCAAGGGGCTAATTCACAACATTTCTTATTCGTTCCCAAAGTCAATTAAAAAACTAAAATCATGACTCTTACCAGTGCATGCACAAATACACACACAAAATTGCTTAGAACGTGGCGCAGTTAACAGTTGGCTGATTTCTCTTTATATACTTACAAGGGTGAGCAAAACAAAGGAGCACATTTTCAGCTTCTAGTTGAGTACAGCACACATGATAAATTTATGTTTCAGTTTTGGATAGGAGTTGGTGATTATTGTGTTCGTACTTCTGAAGCCTTGCTGACCAGCAAAGAAACACAGGCAAAATTTCCCAACAAGGCATGTCCCCTGGGAAATGATTCCTCTTGTGTCAAACATTGACAAGGCATCAGGGAAAGGGAGCTATGGGCAGTAAAGTAAGGAGACAGTTACTCAGTTATGCTTTAAATCTTCTCCACCCTCCCGCCCCCCTGCAACATTTAGCTGTAGCAAAAAAAAAAAAAAAACTGTGTTGAATCTCCAGGAGAAATGGTACATGAGTTTTGTCCTTCTACTTTGTTTTGTTTGGATGTTTTGGTGTGCTGTCCTAGAGGCAAAGGTGCCAAAGGTAGAGGCAGTACCTATGAAAGCATCCACAGTGCAAAGAGTAGTTTTCTGAGCCAGTCCACAAAAGTGAGTAGACCTAAGAGAGTAGGTAACATTTATGGGCACATGTCAAGTGGTGATGGGCACCTGTCCACTGGTTTCTAAATTATTATTTTTTTGCAGCGTGATTGTTCATTGTAGCCTGCCCAAGGCTGGAGCTCACCTTCCTAGTGGTAGATGAGAAATAGTCTGGTGTTTTTTATAGTGCTCCAGCCATGTCTAAACAGAGAACTCAAGAACAGAGAACAACTGCATGGATACTGGCACATCTCAAGGACTTGAACATGAGCTTTGGTGCTCATGTGCAGCGCTGAGTCTGTGACAAGTTTGATATCACTTGAAATTGCTGACAGAGGAAGGAAGCAGGAAACTGTGAGGAAGCTGCAGCTATTTCCATCTGGATTGTTTGTCTCTCCAGAAATGCAAGCCAACTGGTTTGGATGGTGTAAGATAGCGACAATCCCTTTTCCTTCATGGGGCATTCGAGCCTCCTTGTAAGCTCTGGGAGTAAGCACTGCAAGCACTTGATAAGGCTTCAATGAAGTGTTCATCTTGCAGCCAAGCACTAAATCACCCACCTTTCCAGGTCACCAGCTATTTGCTGATTTAGCTCTGATCTTCATTTCAAAAGGATCGCTGTCACTGAAACAACTGCTGTATCCCCTGGCAGCTGACATAGCACCTTCTCCTGTCGCCATGCTCTGCTCAGCTCCAAGCAGGGAAACCACAGGAGCAGGTGAAGAGAGAGCAGGAAACACTGCTGAGAAATGAGAATGCATCCTCCCAGCTCATTAATTTCCTGGCTCCTCTATGTTTGGTGAGGTGCAAGGAATCCCTTCCATGCAGTACAGCTTGTGTTTGCTCCGTAAGTATTGCAGCATGCATGAAAATTTTACATAGGCATAAATTAAAAAAATTTTTTTTGCTAAATGAGAGAGCTGCATCCAGCTGTGTCGTATCCAGGACAGCCACAGATGTGCTGGGAAGGCAGAGCTTGCAAGATACCCACGCAGGAGAACACATAAGGGAAAAAGGAGTCAGCACCACTGGGAAACAAACCATACATGAAGGGCTGTCCAGTGCAAATAGAATAAAACTACTTGCTAGACAGAAAATACCATTTCCTTCCTCTAACCCTGCTAATTTTCAGTAATCCCAGGCACTGCTTGGGGTAATGCCAATTTAATATGCAGCAGTGTAGTTACAGAATATCTCCTTACCTTCAAAAACCAAGGTCCCGATGGAAAATTTGAGATTATCAAATCAGCACCATAGATTAAGTAAACCTGTGAATGCTACAAAGTGGAGCAGAAACTGCTAAATCAGACTATTTCTTCATGTATTTCATTGTGTTTGGCAATGGACTGCTTTAAATGCTATAGAGAAGAGTGAAGCTTCTTCAGAATAAAATATGGTTATATAATATGAGGTAGGATTAGCATTATTCTATGATGACACCTGAGAAAATTAGCCCTTTTTAACTCTTTGAGATGAATAGTTTATTTCTCTGAAAGATGAAGTCTATTATCCCATGTGACATTCATTGCCAGAACTTGCAAAGTTGCTAATATGTTGATCCAGGACATGTAGAAACCATTTTGTGCTGTTGGCACTGTTGTTCCTTGTTTCTGAGCACATTGTCCATGTAATGGATTTAAAATGAGCCAAGACCCTGTTATTGATCCAGTGGCTTCAAGCCAGCTGTTTTTAACGTCAAAAGAGCAGGAATCAAGACAGAGGAAGAACAAATAACAGAGCTCATATAAACTGTCCTGTATTTGCGTAAGCTGGAAGGACTCGTTTTACCTGGAGTCTTAGCCCTGGGGTATTTCCTTCCTACTACGTTGCCCTGAACTGAGAATGGTAATCCACAAACTCGAGTGAGAGACAAAGGGGGTATCCCTTTCCCTCTGAAAATCAGCCACGAGGCGGAATGGGGCCGCTTCCATCCGATTGCAGACAGCCAGAAAAAGGGGGAGACAGTAGGAACTTAGAGTGAGTATTTCCATGCAGGAAGTTATTTTAGGAAGAGCTGCTCTCCCTTGGTAGAAGAGCTCCCACAAAGTGTGTTTATGAAAAAGAAAATGATCATCCAAAATCTGCGAGGGTACCTTTATAAGCCTTCAGCTGTGAACCTTCAGGCTGTGCTGTCTCTTGATTTTTGTCTAGTAGCTCTTAGACCCGTGGTCGGTCTTGCATTAGGCACATTTTGGTTGATTTTGCTTGCCATTATGTTCCTTATGTTAACTTTATTATTTGAGCGTCAAAAATGGAATGTAGTGCTGTGAACAGAGCAAGGTATTCTGTCGCAAGGAGCTCGCAGTCTAATTCAGGCACAGTGACGCACAGGCATACATAATGTACATGATAAGGATGCAAATTCAAAGTAAGAGAGGTGTCTTGGGAAAAATCAGTGCTGCAGGCTAATTTACTACTCCTGAAGAGCTACTAGACTGCAGAACATGAGGAAAACATTGAGCAATTCAAAAGATGTCTTTTCCTTCCTTTTTCTCCTTTTTTTTTCAAGATGCTAATTCCTGATGCGTCATCAAATGGAGGGGGCAATGCCCAAAGAAAATAGAGAGATAACAGAATTGGGATCCTCTCTATGTTCCGGTTTTCTGAACCGGAGGCCAGTAAAGAAAATTGGGGATTTCTTTACTTTCTTAACTGGAGGATGCTTTGTGAAATAAGAATTTCATTAAAGTAACAGAAAGAAAAGATGGGTTGAACCTGGATTACATTCAATATTGATGCAACAAGAGTCCTGTTGGCAATGTACTGTGAGCTTTTCAGAAAATATTTAGTTTGTACTTGGCTTTACTCGTACTCGGTAAGGTTGAGACATTGGACATTGCCTTTCTTGCTGAGTATAGCTGCAGACTGATGAGGTAATGATCATAAAAGGCAGATACCAGGGGGACCCAAAGCAAACAAATCCCAGTTTTAATCTGCTTCCCAATCTTAATGTCTAGTGGGGATCCATACAGTTACACGCACAAGCAAAGCTTGGAAAGCAGTGATCCTATCAAATTTGCTGGCAGTCTTTTTCTTTGCATTTGGACTCTTGTCTAAGCCTTGATTTTGTGCCATTTATGGTGGTTCTTTTTCAGGAGTGTCATCCAACATTTCTTATTGTTTGTGGGTTTAATCCACATTTCATTTAAATGTTCAGTGGCCGCAGTGAAGGAGTTGTCAAAAAACAAGCTTTCTATACCAAACTCACCAACATCAGGCAGGCAATTTTGTCATTGATATTGATCCTTCAAACTACAGCTGAATCCAGAAGTGAGTGTAAGGTCAGAAGGAGCAGAAGGAACACAGCTAAAATGTGTATGGACAGAGAATTTCTCTGCAGACTTTTGAGTGGTGGCTGCAAGTCCCGACTCCAGTTGCAGTCCTGACATGCAGTGTGTTCTCTAGAAAACCACCTGCCTTCCCAGGAAATATGCTGGTTCCAGGTGAAGCAAAACGTGAAATACAAGGCAGTTTTTGAAAGGCAACCATCAAAAATGCAAGTGGAGTTTTGCACACGCAGACGTACAAACACACGCGTACCCGTGGATTTTTTTGAACACGGAAGCACAAATAAATTTAGTTAATTCCAGAGAATTAGCTAAATATTTCTAGCGAGATCAAGTGTTTATCAGCATTTTGATAACACTACAGCTGAGACTACACACTGGGAGTCAAGAACGGCTTTGATTTTGTTGGTGGGTCTGTGACTGACTCCCATGGTAGATGAGCATGGCAGCGTTGAATTTTTCTACTTTTCTGAGTACGCTTATTTCCACTTTGCTATGTCTGTGGGTTGAAAGTGATACATCTAAGAAAGCTGCATGGACAGGTCTTCACAGCAGATGTTTCTGGACTGCCTAGAGTCTTCTAGGATGACCAAAGGGTTGTGTGCATTTGGTAGTGTAAGGCCAGGAACTTTTCTGTCTCACGTTTTCTTTATAAGGGTAAACCCGTTAAAGATTTCAAGATATTCACTTCCTGTAGGGGCTGAGTGAAACTCCTCCTTAAGGTCAATTAATGCCAGGAACAAAAGCAGGATGTCTGTCTATGGCATCATTCCATGCGGTTGCAGTAATTCTTTGATAAAATGTGATTACCATAAGTTATTAGAAACCTCACAAGGTGTCTCAGCTTTTCATATATTCTTATGTTCACTTGACATTACACATATATTATGTTGTCAGTAAAATACTCCCATCTTTCCTCAGGAGTAAGATTTTTTATGATTCTCTGGTCAACAAATACTAGATGCCAGCTACTGATTTGAAAGTATTCACTTTCGTTTATACTTCCAGCAAAAGTATCAGCATCACATTGCAGGTTTTTTCTCTCAATGAACTGGTATTTTGACACTATAAAAACAATAGGTTGAAGAACAAATGGATAAATGTTTACTCTGGTACATAAATTTTGAAACAGCAGAGTTGTCTTTCTTTTATTTTTTTGAGACAGCATTTTAGAAAAACAAAGCTCCTAGGTCTGTATCTTAAGAAATTAAGTAAATTATCTGATTCTCAAGAGAGCCAAGCACTAAGAGTTGTCCAGAGACTCCTGCAAGAGAGTGGTTAAATCTGTATCAAGAGTATCAAAGACCTGGTTTGTAGTCTGAAAAAAATACTCCTGCAAATTTAGGGTGAAAAAACCGTGCCCCAAATGTTCTCAGATTTTTAAATGAGAGCTAGACAACAAACAATAACTACTGCCTTTAGCAGCCAAATACCCATCTGGTTCCTTGCATTGTGGGAGAGCAACATGCTGCAATTTAGCAAATGGAATATTTCCATTATTTAATTAGTCTCAAAATCTGAGCGATTCAAAGAAATAAACTCAGTCTATGAAAAATTTAAAAAAAAATTAATAACAACAGGCCTGGTGCCTAAGGGCCTTACTCATGAATGTAAAAATGACTGGTTTGGTTATTAGCTGTGTACTCTGGTAAATAATGGGCTTGAGCTTGCAATTCCCTCTACATGTGGCTATTTTCTCTGCTTTTGTGTCAGCCAGGATTACTGATGTGTCTGTGAGTTTGCAAGACCAAGCCTGTTCAAAAGATGGGTGTGATGGGAGATAGCATACAGGACCCTGCTGCCTGCCACTGGGAACGGGAAGGGAATGATGGTTTTCTGCTTTTTGTTATAGTGCCTCTTTTGCTGTGGGCTTTGCTCTGCCCTGCTCTACGTGTGAAGGCAACAGTTCATATGCTGGAACAGGTTACCCAGGGCATTATCAGACATGTAGGTTTTAAGCTGAGAGTCATTTTCTAAGAAAGAAAAATTTGACTTATGAATGTACACAGGAAGTCCACAAGGCGAGAGGGTCACGGGTCTTAGGGGAAATGGACCATTTTCTTCAAAGCAAAGAGCAAGGCCATCATGAGGCTACCTACCTGTCTAGTTTGCAGCATGTATTGGAAGAGAAGCATCGATTCCTCTCACAGACAAAGATTCCTTCTGGAAGTACTTTTCCATTTGCTTTGCAACTCCGGTGTCATTTTCAGGGATTGGTGTGGCAGATCCATTTTCTCAGAAGCACAGAATTTGCTGAGCTGGAAGGGAACCATGAGGATCACTGGGTCCAACTGCTGGCCCTGCACAGAACCATCCCCAGGGGTCACACCGTGGGCATGAAAATATTGTGCAAACCCTTGAACTCTGCTGGGCTTGGTGCTGTGACCCCTTCCCTGGGGAGCTGTTCCAGTGCCCAGCCACCCTCTGGGTGGAGAATCTTCTCCTAATCTCCAACCTAAATCTCCCCTGACACAACATCAGGCCATTCCCCCGGGTCCTGTCACTGGGCACCACAGAGTCAGTGATCAGTGATCACAGATCCACAGGCCACACAGATCAGTGCCTGCCCCTCCTCTTCCCCTCATGAGGAAGCTGCAGACTGCGATGAGGTCTCCCCTCAGTCTCCTCTTCTCCAGGCTGAACAGGCCAAGTGAGCTCAGCCCCTCCTCATAAGGCTTCCCCTCAAGGCCCTTCACCACCTTCACGCCCTCCTTCGGAAGGACTCCAATGGTTTAATGTCTTTTGTAGATTGTGGCGCCCAAAACTGCCCCCAGCACTCGAGGTGAGGCTGCCCCAGTGCAGAGCAGAGCAGGACAATCCCCTCCCTTGCCCGGCTGGTGATGCTGTGCCTGATGCCCTCCTGGCTGCCAGGGCACTGCTGGATCACATTCAATTTGCCATTGACCAGGCCCCCCAGGTCCCTTCCCACAGCTCTGCTTTCCAGCCTCTCATTCCCCAGTCTGTGCATCCAGGACTGTCCCGTCCCAGATGCAGAATCCAGCACTTTTCTCTGGCTGAATTTCGTGCGGTTGGTGATTGCCCAGTCTGCCGATTTGTTGAGGTCTCCCTGCAGGGCCACCCTGCCCTCGAGGAAATCAACAGCTCCTCCCAGTTTTGTATCTGTTTGCCTATAGAAATGAGTTTTTGATGTGCTGAGGTTACTCACCAAACCAAGCTGTAAATTAAGAAACAGAAAAACCAAAAAGGCAAATGTGTTTTCTGTTTGGCTGTTCCTGCTGCAATACGCTGCAGGTCTAGGCCAGCTGGAAAATGCCCGCTGCTTTTTGTACCAAATACTCATTATGTCCTTTGTCCTTGCTCACCCACACTTGAGAGAGCCGACCTGATGCCCAAAACAGCTCTCCACCAGCTGAGAGTGCCACCAGGGAAGGCTGTAACAGGGCTGTGCCCAGGTGTCCCCCAAGAGAAGGGCAGAACCATGGGCTGTAGATTGGGTTTCCACCTTCCCCTGCGTCTGATTACCCTGTACTGCTCCAAAATGCCCTCTCAACTCTGTGGTCTTACAGCAATTTGCTTTATCTGGATGTTGGACTCAGAAGAAAACCCCAAAGTAATAAGAAACTTGGATAAAGAGAGAAGAGGGTGTGGTAAAAAATGCAGGCAAGTTACAAATAAACGCTAAGAATACTTGTGCTATCATTAATGTTGAATACAATACTCAGTGCAGAGGTTCACATGGCTGGAGAGACATCTAGATAGTAATCGTGGATGTGCTCAAAATGATGTTATTATGAGTAACTTAACAGCAACTACTAGAAGTGATAGATTTTTTCTTAACACGTAAGGAATTATTAGATTTTGATACTGCTTACATTTTTTCAGTGCAATAATTCTGAATGTCAGATGACCCTACTGCGTAGTGTGAGTAGATCATGTATTTGTGGCAGGATGGAAGAAAACCGACGGCAATTGGAATAAACTGGAAACTGAAATAAATTTAAATATTTATCTAGAGAATTAATATATTTATCTCTTTGGAACTTAAAGCAATGGCACCATAATTCAGCAGAGCTCCCTCCCGCCTCTACTCAATAGCAAAACGAATGCTGACCTATGAAGAGTGCTGAAACACAGTGGAAAGACAGAGTTTCATTGCTCTGTTGTCCCTCTGCTTCTCTAATTACAGCAGTAGGGACTTACCTTGCTGCTTCTTCCATGTTTTTTTGCTGTAAGGGCTTCCTGACATTGCCTTTTTTGGTTTTTTCCTTCTAAAATTTACAGCTTGCTTTGGTGAGTAACACCATTTGGCAAGGGAGAATAATGCTTGCAGAGAAAGGCCACAGGTTATAGAGGAGAGAAGCCAGGGAAAGCTTGACACTGCTGATGTTTCTCTTACACCCTCTACCAGCTGCTCCTTCAATTTTTTTTTTTTTCTCTTATTGCTAAAACTTACATTGAAAATTCAGGAAGTTTTGCAAATATTTTATTTTTCTCCTTTAAGAAAATACAGATTTCTTTGTGCAAGTGTAACTTGAAAAATAGCATCCTGCCTCAGAAACTCCAGTTTTCCATTACAGCCTATGTACTATAGATATATATAAATTTATCTGCTCTTAATTGATCACTTCATCCTTTTTTTGAAAGGAATGTGAATAATTAAATGCTATGTTCTTAGGCCACCACGACAGTAATCATATTTCTGTTAGACTGTATCCGTATTGTTTCTTTCTTGTCTGGCAAATGCTTTGTCTACTCTCATTGGTTCTTTTTTTCCCACACACCTTCAGTTCTGCTCCCCCAAACTCCCATGCCAAGGAGTTATCCATGACATTCCAGTTTAGTGATCAATACAAAGCATGTAAAATTCATAATATGCTGGCCGTCCTGCAATCCATTAATGAAGATCTTTGACAACAGAGCTGAGGACTGGCCAAGTCCACATATCCTGAAAGAACATTTTCTGTATTATTTTTGTGAACTGACACAAGACAACTTGTTCTACAAGCAGTTCAAAGGAAATACTTAGAAATTATTAAATTATTCATTGTGAATGCCTGAAGAAAACATTTATAGGGTTTTCACAAAGTCCTGAAAACTTGTAATTATAGCAGCCTTTTTTTTTTTTTTTTTTTTCATTAAATGGGTCGTGTACTGCAGGGAGCACGTATATCTTCCTGGGAGGAACAAGAATTTATTCCCTCAGGCAGCTTGGCTGCTTATAAATAAATATAAGGTTACATATAACATTTCAGAAGGCAAGCAGAATCCAATTTAGTTAGTGAGAAATAAAATAGGTAAATAGAGAAGACCATTATCTCTTTGGCAATAGACATGTATAACTTTAAGTTGATCTAAGGTAATGAGGATGAGGACAGAAGCGATGAAAACCGGGCACTTTCAGACCGCAGAATGAAAATGTCTGGTGGAAAAGATTAATGCGAAACATCTGAGCTAATCCAACATTTACTAGGAAAATCCAGGTCAAACCTGGGATTAGTGCTTTGTGTTCTCTACTGATAACCTTGATGTCTCCCTACTTACCTTTCTCACTTTCATGCAGTTACTTAAGCCCCGTATTCTTTATGTAAAGAAAAAAAACCAAACCCCAAACCGTGCCTCTGACAGCTCCTTTCTCTTGTTAGCAGCACCAGAGCAGTGCAAGCCTGGTGCCTTGAAAAAGCCTCAGATGAGGAAGTATCAGAGATGGCACTGAACTGCTGCTCCTCTGGGCAAAACTCATCTGTGCATCTGTGAGCAGTTGGGCTTTTTGGTTTTTTGGTATCTGAGTGGCAGCAGCAGAGTGAGGGTGAAGGAAGAGGGCAGATTAGATAAAAAATCCCTCCATTTTTTTTTTTTTGCCAGATATTTTTACCGCTCTGAAGCATCTGCTAAAGTGTTCAGTTATTTTTTTATACCGTTACAGAAATGCTGTTTTGCTAATGTTAACAAGATCTTAGTATAAATTCTGCTAAATTGTTTCTGCAAATCTTTTCATTGTAGCAGATTTCTGGTTTGTAACAAGAGCTTTTTGACAGGTCGGTATGTCTCTACTGCTTCAATAAAAACTATCGATGTTTTGCTAAGACATAAAACCTTAAAAATACCAGAATTAATTCATAGGCAAAGAAAAAGTTATAAAATTGTGCTTTGAGACTGAAAAGAGAGGCACAAAGCAAATATTTCAGAATTTATTTGCCCAAAAATAAATGACAGGGTATGTAATTTTATGTTGGTTTAAATTATTTGCAAATTTAAGTCCATTTCATCAGTCAGAGCCTCATGAAACAAACAGAAAATAATTGAGGAGATGGCAGTATCTTGTTTCAACAGAAATGAGGCTCTTCAGCCTGGCCTCGTTCACTTCAGCATGACAATGTTGCTGTGTTCTCTAGCAGAACAAAGATAATTTTTAAACCCTCTCCTCCCCAAAATCCCAGATTCTGGCACTCACAAAGTAAGGTTACCTTGGAGGGCAATTCGATATTCAAAGGAAACATCTCTCCTTCCTTACGACTGCCGTGTAAAATTCCAGAGTCTCAGTGTTCTGGCACTTCTGAGGTAAGAACTATGGGCAAGACTGACATGTAAATTAAGTAAAGACCCCTCTGAGCAAAGCACTCCAAAGCCAGGCCAAAATGCCTTCTTAGATGTTTCAAGCCAAGAGGTTTCCAGTGTGGAGTCCTAGCAGGAAGTGAGTATATTTTAACCACTGGGGAAAAAACACTTTCAAAGGCAGAAAGGACAGAAAGAGAGGCTGGCTTTAAAAGAAATATTTAGTGTAATGAGAGGGAAAGCACAATACTGCCAAGGCAGCTTGCCTGTTCTACAGTGCAGGCAGAGGAGCTAATTTGATCTTATTATGTCAAAGAATTATTTGTCCACTGATAAGTACAGGACTGTTATACTGGAAAAGGAAAAAAAAAAAGGAAAAAAATTAGCAGCTTTATGAAGGAAGAAAAAGGGAAGCCAGGAAATTGTTAACTAGTTAGTTTGGCGTTAAACCCTGAAAAGAAAAAACAGGAAAAGCTACTGAGCAAGGAAGCTGTTGATTCATATTTAGAAGGTAACAAGGAGATGAGCATCAGTCCTCAGGTTATGTCAGGAAGAAATTGCATGGAAGCCATCTGATTTTCTCATGTGAGAGAGTATCATGATCACTGGATGGGGGAGAAATAGTATTGACAAACGTCTTGGCTTTGGCAGTGGTTTTTACAGTCTTTCGTGGCACTCATTTGCAAACCACTGAAAACTGATGCTCATGGAACCCTTAGAAGGTTCACTATTGTACAATATTGTTCTGAGAAAGAACAGGCACAGAATAGATATGAAACCTGCTACCCTGAAATGCTGTGTAGTACGGGACTTTTTATGGAGGTCACCTGGAGCTTGGTGCTGTACAATTACTGATAGAACATGGCAATCTGTAACGTGTAATATGACATTCTATTATGTATTTTACATATAGTCTGTTCTAAGCACATTTACACATTACACAAACCTGTCAGATATGCTGCAGGGATGTTGAAGGGCAGGATTCGAACCCAAATGACCATGATGAACTACAAAAACGGTCTGGAAAAAAGTTGGATTCTATTCAGTTGGGGTGATCACATTTAGGCAGGAAAAAAAAAATCAACTGCAAGTGTGGAGGATGGGGAACAAGAAGTGGCTGCTTTCTGGGAAAAGATCTGGAGGTGGGGGAGTTACAGTGATACAAAAACTGAGTGTATGAGCCAATAATGTTGTACTGCTGCAAACAGGCAACATACTGGGGTGTGGGAGGAGGATATCTGTGTGGAAGATACCTGGAGAAATCCTCCTTCTGTTGCTGGCACACACGAGATCTCAGCTGTAGTATTTTGCCTGGTTCGAGGCAGTCCCCTTCTAGGAGGAGGTGGAAATGCCAGTGGAAGAAATTTTGGAAGAGAGCAGCAAGAGCAGCTGGAAAACAAAGCGTGCAGGAGCTCAGCCAAGGAGCTGCTGGGGCTCGGTCTGGCACAGCCAGGACTGGGAGAGGGCAAGTTTGTCCCTTCAGTTCTGGTACATCAAAGGGGGTGGCAGACAGGAAAGCAGTCTGATCTCTCTGCCCACAGCGAGCAGATCAAGGAGAGACCTTAACCTGCAGTAAAGGAGCTTCAGACATGAAGGAAAATTTTCTATTCATGAGGAGAGTGAGACACTGGAGGGGACTGCCTGGGAACAGGCAGGGGCCTGTGCCTTCTCTCCTGGAAGGTTTCCAGGGTGGGTTAAAGTGGCTACATGAGTTTGGTCTCCCAATGGAGAAGGCAGAGGAGAGGCTGGGTGATCTCTCAGGCTCCTTTCCCCCCAATTTCCTGTGTTGCTCTGGCCCTTGCCTTGGCGAAGCAGGGTTTGCACTTCCCTGAGGGGCTGTCACCTGCTTAACTCCACTGCAAGGCAGCTCAACACAAGCATCACCCACCTGGTGCTGTTGGGGCCATTACAGCACCAGATTTTGGGCACCATTTTAATATCATCGTAGGCATTACCTGCTCCCATTAAAGAAACAAGGTCTCAGCATCTTTTCTGAGGCTGCAGAGCAGCTTTACATCAGACCAGGCTCTGACCTTTGGATTCCAGGCAAGCGGTCAGGCTCTGAGCTAGGTGTGCTTTCATGCCTGTGGTCCTTGTGTCTGTTAGGATTAGGGCTCTAATTCCTGCTAATGTTTCAAGTTTGCAATGTCTGAGATTTCTTTAGGGTGCACAGATATACACCCCAGGTAGTACTTTAAAAAAGCCTCAGTTACTAAGTAACCTCATTTCACATAATGAGGTTTATCTTTCTTATGTCTTACTTTTGAAATATCTCCTGCTACATCTGAGAAGGACTGTGGGCTCAGAAATCGTGTCTTCCTGAAACATCACAGTGGAACATCTCTGTGAAAGTTTGGCTGCACCTGGAGTCACTCACACGTTGCCGTTAAACCGCTGTACAAAAATCTGCTGTTATCTGAGCAAGTATCACTCAGTGTTTCAAAGGGGCTTGTGGGGTATAATTTCAAAAAGTTCATCATCCAATAAAAGCTGGTCACAGCTCAGTGAACCTGAATAAGTTTAAGTAGAATTATTAGCAATGCTTACATGCTTTAAAAGAAAAGGGGTGGATTCTAAGGGTATAAAGTGGTAAATGACATAAAACTTCATCCAATGAACTTGTGATGGCATTTTAATCCGAATCTGTGTTGACAAAAGAGGGTTAGTTCGCTTGGCACCTTTCACCTGCCTTCAGCTTTTGTATAGGCTCAGTATCTACTGTTACCTCTGCCTTGCTATTGTGAATCTGAAGAAAAGTTTTGTAACAGGCATAGAATTGGATAAGCAATGCACTGACACTTTTGAGAACTGCATAGCAAAATCATTCTAGAGGCAGCCCAGGTGGTAATTATGTAGTCAAAAATCGCTCCACTCAAATTAAAATGTAACTTCTGTGAGGCAGCTGATGAGTGAAGAAGGCTCCGTTCGTTCATTGTGTTTCATAGTCCACAGGTAACAGAATTTTCCACAAGGAAGTTTGAACTTTGTTGCAAAGGATTTGGGAATAGTAATTTTTATTTTGTTTGCAGTACATACAATAGCACTACAGAAAAAGATGTGTTCAAGAAAGGATGTCATATAAAAATGGTCTTTTTCCCCCCAGATTCGTTAGAACCAAATGAGTGGCTTCTCATGTCATTTCAAGTCTTACATTTGTAGGATGGCCCACAGTGTTGGCAAAAGACCCATCCTGCACACCTCTCCGAACCCCACGAGGCACCAGCTGAGCCAAAGCTGGATTTTTTCACTTGGCCAGTCCGCTTGCCTCCCTGACTTCTCTTTGTCTTTGTACTTTTTATTAGCTTATCTGAGCTCATTTACACACTGCGTATTTTTCTGCCTTGAAATTACTTCTGTTACAGTCAGTTGCTCAAAATCTCTGCGTTGAACGAACCCCATGCCGTTGGAAACGGTCTGCTTTGCCAAGGGCCATGCAAGTTAACAACCTCACGGGTAACCTTCAGCTCTGGGATGCTGCGTGGTTCTGGTTGGAAGTGTTGCTCTACCTTCCTTGTCATTATTTTTGCAACTTTTTTTTTTTGAAACAGATTACCCTGAGGGAATTGTGCAGTGTTCTACATTTTGCTGAAGCCTGGCAGATCTTCCTTCTTGCCATACTGTTCCTTAGGGAAATCAGGAATGTTAATGTCGTTAGGTTTAGAATATCATTATGACTATATTTTGTGCAGATGGCAAGTATGACTGCTACTGTAGTAGTACTTATGATGACTGATGACTTGTTAAATACACATATATGGTTTTTTTCAAATGTGTGTAAGAGTACACACACAGAAGGAGAGAGACAGAAAAATCCTTGTTCTGCATATTCACTTTGGTTTAGTTTTCTGATTAATTTCCTATGGGAAGGACAGACACTTCTAAGAGATTATTTTTATTCTCTGGGTTTATTTTTAGTTCTTGTTTTGGTTTTGGGGGGAATCGTATGTTTGTTGGCTGGATTGGGATATTTTTTAGCACGTGAATCTTTATTTTTTTTCATTTAAAGAAGTTTCTTTCTTTTTTCCTTGTGAGTTTTCTCCAGAAGCCAGGCAGCCTGAGGTAGAAATATGTTGTTTATGGATTTACTACCTAAGGATTTCCCAGCATACCAGGAAGAGGAATGGGCCACACAGGCTTCAGAACAGATTTGTCCTGTACTAGTCCCAGTAGTGCAATTTCCCAGATATTACAGGAGAAGCAGGGATTTGCTTTCATTAAATACTACACCTAACTAATTTTCAGCATACTGAAATATTTGTGAATAACAGAAACTTTACCACCTGCTGGAAATGCTTTTCTGAACTCTGATTTTAAAATGTGATTAATGGATACTTTTATTGAGACCAGTTATGTGAGGATGGTTTTGTTCTGCTTGGTAGTAAATTGTTTTTACTATGAAATTTACACTCATGTTCTGGCATTTAGGTGTTGTTTGTATCTGGATGTAAGACTGAAACAGTGGATTAAATCCATAGCGTATTTCAGAGCTACTTTTGCAATGACAGCTTCATTTCCAGCACAATCTAAAAACCTTCCTATAATTATATGATGTCCTGTAAATAAGCTGTCTCCAGAAGGCTTTAGAGAATTAAATAACTGTGGCAATATACAGAACAAAATGTAGTGCTGCAAAGACATTGTACTGCACTTGAACAAAGGCAACCAGATTAATTAAATGATCAAAGATAGAGGAAATGGAGGAATGTACATTTTAAGGGATCTGAAATGAGACAGAGAAAAAGTGAAATGGAAGACTTTTTTAAAGAGAAGGAAAATTTTTGTGTGATAGATGAGACTGGGTGGCAACCGGGTGTCAGGCTCCCAGGAGGCAGAGCTGCCCAGAAAGCCAAGGTAGCCCCAGAGGTGGTGCAGCGTGGGCTAGAACTGAGCACAACCAGGGACAGAGCGCCAGAAGGGCAGGGCTGGCTCCTGACGGAGGCACCTTGGACAGTCACTGAGGACTGCAGGGGCAAACAGCCAGTCTCCTCTTCTGTGCTTCTGCCCAAGCCCTGGAAAGGTGGCCTGGTGGCAAGACAAGGGGATGGGAGGCAGCACAATTTCAGGTTGAGATGTCTTCTCAGAAATAAGTCTGCGCTCCACCCCTCCATCCCCAGGGCAGCAGCAGGGCAGCAGACTGCAGCTCTCCCCATTTTGGAGCTGATCTGGCCCTCTGTTGTCTGAGGCCGAGGTCACAAGTGTGATGGCATCAGCCTGGATCAGAGCTGTCAGCACAGCAGCTCGTTGCAAGGTCTCTGCTGCACGGGATGCCGTGGTTCTTCCGGGTGGTGGCCACTGAGACCCCCAGAATGACCCTGCCAACTTCACATTTTGAACATTAAGTGTCATGCTTGCTATGGTGGTCACTTGCCAGTGATTTACTGCTTTCTTTTTGCCTTGCACAAGCTGCAGGTCGACATTATTAGACCATCAGCATGAAGTACGTTAGTGTGAAAGCATAAATGCCTGCTTTCAGAGCAAATTGCAGCATGTCAGTGGTGCTGCAGGGCCTATTGCAGTGTGACATTGCTCATGGTGCAGCTCTGCTGAGGAAAAATGACTCTTCAGGAATGAAAAATCATCAGCAAGCTCCCAAACATGACTCTTAATAAAACATACATAATAATTGGCAGGGACTTTGCTTTTCTTTCTTCTTCTTTGCATTTTCCCTCTGTTTGTGGGGAGGGGGTGTGCCCCTCTCATCTTCGAAGGTGGGTGATTTTCACAGGGAGATGTAAGACAGACACATTATCACCCTCACTGTTGTCTCTTCTTGTCTTGTTTCCCAAGTTGCCTTGCCGTGAATTTTCTATTTCTTGTGATTCCAGGTAAACCTGGTGAAGAGAATCTGTGGTGACCAGATTCTATATCTGTTCTTATCTTTGCTACAATTTGTATCTTTGCTACAAATAAATAATAATTTTAATACTTAGTTTGAGAATACTTATTCTTACTCTCTCTCACACAATATATTGCAAGCTCCAGAACTGGTAGATACATGATACATGAAAATTAAAGAGGTTGCATACTATATATTGTCTTTGATAATTCATTAACAAGTATAAAAGGAGGAAAGCAAAGTTTTTGTTTTACTAAAAACCTGGAGAGGAAAAATGAGAACTAGACAGAACTCAGGATGACTACTTACAGAAGTGGAACAGAGCAGTGGTGACCTGTGGCCTTTGATCCCAAATTGTAGCAGTCCATCTGCCCAGCTGGTGCTCTCCCAGCTGTTCCTGTGGCATGCACCAGCCCGCCTGCAAGCAGCCCTGCCTCTGCCACTGTGCAGCTCCCGGGAATTTCCAGCTTGAAAAGTCTTAATTCCTTCCTACTTTGCCTTGCCTTTGCACTGAGCTATTCTTAGTGCTGAATATCCAGGTGAAGATTAAGAATGCGTAGGTTTCTGTTTGAGGCTGGAGTGCTTTGTTCCGGTGTGTTGGGGTTTGGCTCACCTTTTGGAGGCAGTAGTTTGGATGTACAACACCTGCTTCTGCTTACTCGTGATATTGCTAGCCCAAGGATCACAACGCGTTTGCTTAGGCCAGGCCTCAGAATTTGGAGGCGTCACCTGCTGTGTTGATGCCTCCTGCCACTGAAAGTGAGCAGAGCTTCTCCGTTTGTTCCTAGACTGATGAATGCCCCCTCTCTGCTCTGTTCCTCAGCTTGCACTGTATGATGCCAGCATATCTCACACCCTAGGGCAGGTAAACTGATATTCTACTTTTCTTTCCCCTGTCTTTTCTCATTAAATGCTGCTCATCTCAGGATGTCTTTCCATAATTCTGCTGGGACAGTACTGAAGTCCCCTCAGACAAAATCCAGCCTTGAGGGGAGACCTCATCTCCCAGCACACGGAAGGAGATTCAGGAAGTACATTTTGCCCCTTGCAATCTGCATAGTCATGCAATGTGAATTTTTGAGTACCTGTTAGAGCACTTAATTTTCGCCATTTCCCCAGATTACCTTTAGCCTTCACCAAGGCAGGATGAGTTACAGAGAGAGGCTCAAGTCTTTATCTTCTGTTCCAAGGATTAATGGTGTGGCGATGCAGAAAGCACATTCTGTTTGGTATTTCTACTGCCAACAGTGAGCAAGAGGTTTCAGTCTCTGTACAAAGCCTTCTGTTTAGTCAGGACTGGTGCCATGGGTGCTGAGCTGGTGGCTCTGGGCTCAGGCTGCTGTGGTTGGCCTCACCACTACAGTGGTGCAGTACTGGTTCGCTCGTGGGGCAGCTCTCCGTTAGTATTAATCATGAAGTTGTGTGCTAAGGTTACTGGTTTAGTTCTTTACTGAGTTCTTATTGCTCAGTTCTTTACTTTCCCAGACAAATGCCTGCTGCCAGGTCTTGGACCATCTCGGAACATCTTGGACCTGTTCACTGGAGTGTGCCAGCTGCCTCGAGCACCCTCAGAGCCTGCTGAGCTGTGTGAAGGATGAGGAGCTGTAACGTTTTATGGTTTGAGTCCTTTGGTCTCATTGCTCTGAGCATTTCCTGGATGCCCTGGCTGGAGCCTTTCACATGTCCTCTGATAACTGGTGTTTGATGGATAGACAGACCCACCCCCCTTGCTGTTCTTCTCCAAAAACTGATTGAGAATTGAATGCAGCTTAATAGCATGTGCTTGGGTTGTCTCTGCCTCGGCTCTGTTTCTCCTACAAGAACGTCCTTGCTGAAGCTTTGACACTTGGTTCGGTTTACACTTCCCCTCTAGACCCTGGCTGGTGTTTAAAACAGATCAAAGTCAGCAGTACTTATGAAATCTATCAAATACACTGAGGAGCCTCCTCACCTTTCTCACCATGATGGAACTTCTCAATGCCGCAGGAAGTGATAATTTTGTCCTAGGGTAAATAGGGTGTTGTGTCTTTGACAGGTACTAGATAGGAATTACTCCTACTGAATAGGGATTTCTATTCAGAACTTTGGTCCATGGTTTTAGGCCTGTGAAGCCTTACAGCTGGAGGGTCTCCTGCCTGAAACTAGGCTGTTGGCCCTCTCAGTAGGTGTGATTGCATTACTGTCAGACCCATCTTAATGACTCCTCTGTGGTGAGAACAATCAAGTGTTTCAGGAAGCTTGGGCTACACAGAGGGGAAGCAGAAGCCTTATTGCTCGAGCTCCAATCATCCAGCACCTTGAGGGCACCGTGTTGCTGTCATCTGCCAAAACCTCTCTCAGACCTTGGCTTACCCTGCGCTTCTGCCATCGATGTGGAGGATGTCCCTCATGTCTAGTTCTGCACACACTGAAAGGCAGTCTGCTCTCTCGTGGGTATCCTAGGGGCCGTGTT
Source organism: Dasyornis broadbenti (assembly GCA_013397935.1). Classification (NCBI taxonomy): domain Eukaryota; kingdom Metazoa; phylum Chordata; class Aves; order Passeriformes; family Dasyornithidae; genus Dasyornis; species Dasyornis broadbenti. The sequence continues at coordinate 2,212,326 of VZRN01002121.1, forward strand.
TTTGTGTAGCAGTCACAGATTACCCCTGTGGCATATCAATAACCCTTGGCCACCATTCTTCAGGCTAATGGTGCCACTTAGCAGTGCTGCAGGAGATTGCATTGCAGTGGCTCCCCCATCCAGCCAGAAAACTAATTGGTCGTACTGGTCTAATAGTAAATTTGCAAATTTAACAGCTGCATTGCTGGCAGCTTGTTCTGGTAGTGCTGAACACCTTGTTCTTTGCTACATTCCCACTGCAGCTCACTCCCATCTGGAGATGACGAGGGGGTACAACCATGGTCTGCACTGGAAAGGAAGAGGTTGATCAGTCACACTGTCCAGTGTTCATGAGGAAACACTGGCAGAAGGGAATAAGCCGTATTTTTCTTCTCCCTTGACAGGTAAATCCATTCCTCTTTCCTCATTTCTGGGTTCTCTCTGTTTAAGGTTGATCTCCTCATCCTGTGCCATTCAGATGCCTCATTCTGAGTTAGTCCCGGAGTGGCTCAAACGGCCTCGCTGTCTGGGAGCGTTTGTGTATGTTTAGATTGTGTCTCTGCAGTGCCGCCTTGTAAGCTGGAAACACCCACAAAAGCTTTGCCTCTAATTAAATGATTCCTTTATTTTTCCAAGGTTATCTACAGCACAGAACTTCCGAGTTTATAATGAAAGCATTTATTTCTTGTACTGAGTCTTTCTTTTTTTTTTTTTTT
>VZRN01002121.1:2216725-2251600 GCA_013397935.1 Dasyornis broadbenti
AAAAAAAAAAAAAATCCAGTTGATTCTGTCAAGGTTGAACATAACAATTCGAAAGTGGCCACAGTTCACTTGCATTTCACTGGTCTTGTTCCCAGCCTGAAAAAAGCACACTGGTTCTGCTGGGATTAGGGCTGATCCTTATCAAGCACCTCTAAGCAGGCAGAAGTTTTCAAAAGGCTTTTAAAAATTGATTATATTAATGGAGCGAGTCATTTAAAGGTGACAGCCTTAAGTTCAATACCTGAGTAGCTCAATTAAAAGTAAGCGCAGTTAAAAATAAGCTCAATTACTGCATTACTCATGTTATGTAATATCTTTAGAAAAGTTTAACTTTCAGAGCAAAGTTAGCAATAAAGTTATTAGCACTTCTCTGAAGTGCGTGCTCTTTTGAGATATCTCTGCCATGATGCAGTGATATTTGTATTTTATGGGTGATGCGGGTAAGTAAAAGATTGCCTTTTGTGCTTTTGTAATGGAGAACAGGATCGGGGTGCTCTGAAATTTTTCTCACGTGTACAGGGTCCTGCCAAGAGCTTTATCTTCAATCCCAAAGTCAGCTGAAGCCTGACAAGGTGTTGGGTCAGCAAGCAGTTCAGCAAGCAGTACAGCTGCAAAACACCGCTGAGGCATGGGATGGTGTCTGCAAGGAAGCTGATAGCGGGCCATGGCCAGCGGCTGCAAGTTGAGCAAGGGTCTTTCAAGAAAGAGGGGACTGTTCTGAATTACTGTGGCCAAGTTCCTGAAAAATTGGCTGCCAGATTGACCTTGTGCAGGCTGGCAGATATTCTCTTTCCCCAGGCCTTCTGACACGTGGGGTTCTAGCTGGGTCACAGTCTTCCTCACAGCATCCTCAGTGCAAAGCCTTTTTACTGAGCCAGTCCGAGTGACCTGCTTCGACAGACAATTCCTATTTTACAGTTCATTTCTGTTGAAGGGATGAACCTTTGTGCATCATAAGTAACAACCGCAGTTTTAGAATTAAGGAGACCAGCTGTGGCCTAGCGCAATGAGAGAGGGAAAAAAGAATTTTCATACATTTACAGCGTCTTGTAAAAATGAGAAAGAAAGCAGAGAGGGATTTGTCTCTTTGCAGGAATTAAGAACATATATGATCTTTGTACTCATTGAATGTGAATTTAGTGCCAGTGAAAATTACCACTGAATTCTAAATTGCAGATATTCACAGACAGGATTAAAGTAACTGCTTTGAGATATTTTGTTTTGATTGAAGGTAATATATAAAACATTTTGGCATAAACCATTAAATTCCAAGAAGGAAAAAACAGTTAATGGAACTGAGAGGAGCACCAAATATCTCAAGCATATTTGGACAGCAATTTTTAGGACTTACGAATTTTTATGAATCATCTTTGTATTTGGCCTCGTGTTTTGGTTCTGATATATTTATTTATAAAATGGATTGTTAACTGGAAGACTTGAAAGAAAAATAAAGAAAGGCTCAGTATTGTCAATAATGAAACTGGTTTTGTCTTGACTGGCTTAGACTTACTTTTTAAAACTCCAGGCGAAGACCCATACTGGAAAAATGCATTTTGAGAGGAATAAGTTTTGACAGTTGAAAGGCAAGAACAAACCCAAAACCCAGCAGTTTTTGAAAAATATTGTCACAGCCAGTTCCTTGCCATGGCTTGATCACTGGAGGAGTCTTTGTCAGTAGTCATGAAATGAAGACCATGCCCAGTTTTCAACAAAGAGAGGTGCCACATAAAAAGACGGAAAATATCAGAAATATTATCAAGAATTAGAGAAAATGCTCTCTGACAGATTATATTCTTATCTAATATTAATTTTCTCTCACTTTCATCCGCTTCAGTTCTATCTCATCTACATATTTGACTTCTAGACACATGATATGCTTTATTGATTGAGGCATTAAAATCATATATGGAAATTTATTCCCAGATTTCTGTTCATGTAATTGTAATTATGACTGCTGTGATTCATCAAAAGCCTTTTGTTAGCTGGCTCATTTTGCTTTGTAAATGAAGAGAAATATTTCTGGTTGGTGGTTAACTACTCATAGAAATTTAACAAGAATATTATTTCTAAGCCCAGACTTTTCAGGATTTAGAATTGTGTTCATAAAGGATTAGAAGGAAGAGATGAGTCCAGTGGGACCCATGTGGCATTTTGGGTCTGGAGATGAGATAACATGTGAAGAGGTACTCCTGGCTCTTTCTTTCAGGGGGTATCTAAAACAGCTTTATGGAGCTGTATGTCTGACCAGGCATCTCCCCTGGGAAGGAATGAGACAGGCAGATTGTTTGGTTATTCTGGGACTTGGGTAGGGGTTTTTAAAATAAAAAAAAAAATCGTTTTCCATGTGGAAGGGTTGATGTTATATTTCTTGAGGTTTTTTTTTCACTGACTAGGCTGCTCATCAATTTTTTCAAGTTTAATTGCCCTAGCCAGCAGACTCTTCTCTTGGTTTCTCAATCGACTGCTGCCCGTGTATTTGAGTTTTCTTTTTGTGGGTGCTGTATCATCGCAGGAGCAGAGCACACAGCCACTGTTGATTGTCCAGATGCTGTGTATTGCTCGAAGGCAGACCCAGTTAATGACACGCTAAGCTCTTCTCAGAATTGCCTCAGGAGTTTTTAGGCAGTTTCGGTGATGAAATTTCAGTTTAGGATTCGTTCATGAAGATTGGGTTCTACACATCTTTTGGTGACTCCACTTGACTCTGGACAAAACCGTGTTTGTGAAGAGAAACTGACTCTCCTCTTGTACTGTCTGTTGGTTTGAATCCTCAAAAGTACCGTGACATCCAGAAAAAAATTCAGCATCATTGAACTCAAATGTTCTTACAAATAAAACTTTCAGTATACTTGCAATACTTACAAGTGTAACTTAGAAATATTTGCAATATTTTTTTCAAAGGGCAGTGAGATTTTTAAAATATTCCTTTTTTACTTCCTCCTTGTTGTTTTTAAAATGAATGAACAGTAATGGGACATTGAGTGTCAGGGGTATGAGTGAAGAAAAGAGAAGTTTTATGAAAGAATATTCACGAATGCCCTTTCACTGAGATGTCAGTTACAGGAGTTCAATTTAGGCACAGGTTTCTTTTATAAATTCTTTCTCTAATCAAGCTGGTTTAGGTGGATTCAGAAAATTTGTGTCTCTTCTGTGCCTCCTTTTAAATTGTAGGAACATTGAATTAAAATCCAGTGTTTTATGAAGCACATAAAAAACATAGCTGGAAGTCTATCTTGCATACTTTGCATCTTTTTCTGAATTGCTAGGGTATCAGAGAATTATTTCTGAAAGACCGGTAGGCCTTGCCCTTGGACAAGGCTGTTATTCAGTAAATGAGTTAGAGCATGGACTGCCTTTTATGAAAATAAATCTTAGAGACCTTACATCCTACAATGCAGCCACTGCATTTTTAGAGTCTCCTGCCATTTCTTCTGATTCTGCCATAAAGGGCTCAAGAAATTCAAATCGTATCCACGAGTGGAGAGCTTCTTTCCATCTCTATGTACTAATCTGCCAAATTCACACAGTCATTATGCGATTACTGCTGTCTTTCAGAGTTTGCTGGTCTTGCATCAGAAATAAAATCTAGCTCAGAAGAGCAAGCAAGACCTGGGCTTCGTTCTATCCAGATAAGCATAAGCTGAGAACAACAAACTGGATGCCCACGAGGAACATATGCATAAACATGGCAGGTTTACATGTTCTCTTCAATGGTATTTTGTTATTGTTAATTGTCTGAAGTCTTGCCAGGAGGATGAGGTGGCAGATGAGTGCAGATTTTCACTGGCATCTGCTGCACGCTGCAGCTGCCATCTCCTCTGGGGTTCGCCTTCTCTTCAGGGCCGTTTAGAAAGCTTGGCATCGCAGGCTTTATTACAACCAGAAGCATTCCTTGCCAGGAGGAAGCGTGCTGGAAAACAGTGGCGCATGGAAGAAAGACAAGCAGTGCTCACGCCTCAACACTGCTGGTAAAAGCGGCCCTTGCTGTAACGTCTGCCATGGAGGAGCCTCGTGGCAGACCTAGGGGTTGCTCTCGTGGGAGAGCCTTGCCCAGGAGGGGTGGGAGCTTCTGGGCCTCCCCCAGTGGGGCTCCAGCATCACATCCTGGACACAAGGGATGCTAAAGCCTGGGACATGCCCACAGTGGACAGTTGTTTCAGAGGGAAAAATCCCTCCCAGGCGTTGGACTTGACCCAACACACGTGATGTGCATCTGACCAGATGCATGCTTACTTGCAAAACATTTTAGTAAAGTTTATACTTTGCTGCAACCTGGTGTATAAGACGATTTTTCCTGTTTGCGGGAGAGAGGAGTAGAAGTAACTTCTGCTGTCTTAAGCCCTGCCCCTGGAGACATTGGCTGCGTAATTTTGATGATAACATACCATCAAAGTACGAGTCAATTGCTGGCCAATAAAGCTGCCTGTGAGCAGGGAGAATTCAGACACCAAGCCTGTAAAGGCACCACAGCTGGGGCTGCAGCACAGGCTGGGGGAAGGCAGGAGAGCACGCTTGACCTGCAACTTGCAGGTGCCCCAGAGAGGGTGAGCAGGGCTGGCCTGGCACTGGGGCAGCAAGAGGGCACTGATGGCAAACCAGCCCCCTGAAATGGAAGGCAAAAGGAGAAAGTTAATTTACGCCCAGTTGCTGTGCTGAAAATCGTTACTATCTGCGCCATGGAGCAGACACATTCAGACGTACCCTGAGATATCTCCTTTTCCCATCTGTGAAGTCTCCTGAGGTTTTTTTTTTTTCCCTGTTTCACAGATGATGTCTCAGATTGATTGCACTGTTCTGCATTATGGAGAATATCCGATTAAATCAGATGAAATGAGACTTGTGGTATTTGAAATGTAGCAGTTGACATTCAGGCAGCAAATTAAAATTAAAAAGAGAACTCTCTGCTTTTAAATCTACCTCCACTTAGAACACATCTGCATGGTTGGTGCTGCCTTTCATTCCTCGATCCAGTGAAAAGCATCTGGGACCTGCCTCGGTGCTTTGTTTCACAGAGCACTGGGGTTTGCCCCGATGTTTGTGCCGTGCGGGGCTGCTGTGTGTGCAGTCGCCTTTCACCGGGTGGGTGAAGAGCTCCAAATCAGTGCAAACAGGTTTAACGAGAGTGCTCTTGATTTTGAAGATGAGAATAATAGCTACTTGTTAAGAAAGGAAATGATTTTAAATGCAGTGCTTATCACAAGTGAAAGTAAGTTTTAAATCATCTCAGTGCTGAGTCTATTTTCAGCTTGTAAATGCTGTGCATATATAATAAAATGAATAATACAAGATTCACTGCATAGTTTCCAAATCAATAAGAGGCACTTAAGGAGACAGATTCAATCTTCTTTTTTTTTTTTTTTTTTTTTAGGAAAAATTGCCTCAAAGAAAGAAGTATTGACATGATGTTATTTGTTGTGACAGGAACTGAAATATGAATCTATTGTTTTTTGTATGATCCTACATTCATTCTAATGCAAGTCTATTGCACTTGATTATAGAAACAGTGAGTCAAAATCCAGAATATCCAATCTACAGAAATTCTAATATTCTTGCTTTCTGTCCCCACCTTGAATTTATTTTGAGCATACTTCAATATAATGCTTGAAATATTTCTATCAGAATTTGCTTCTGGGCACTTGAAATATTTCGCCTTGGTTGGACTTCTTGTTTTCATTGTATTCTGTTACATTCCTTTGATTTGTTTTGCTCTCTGGTTTGAACGTTTATGGTTTTAATTATTTCTTACTATTTGTATATTAAAGTAACATTAATTGATGATTGGCAATACAGATGGTGCTTCAGTAATTGAAATGATAATTGTTTCTTTGGCTTGCTCAGAGGTAACTGCTGTTCTACTTGGTAATTTGTAGGTTACGTTTTCCAAAGTGTCAATTCATTACAAAATCAAATGCAATATATTCCAGTCCAGATAGGTTCAGAATCATTTTCTAAACAAAATTTTTGACAGCAATTCTTGACTTTGGGGTTTGTTTTTTTACCCTGGAAAAAAAAAAGATAATTTTTTTGGTAGAAAACCCCTTTACTGAAAATGTTTTATCAGCCTAAGGTTTTGATTTCTATTGTGTTTATCTGATTTCAAGACACGGTATTTTTCCTCACTGCAATTTTCATACTGGGGTAAGCAAAGGAACTTCTAAAAAAATTTTTTTTTTTTAAATTGCTCTTCAGCAGGCAAGTAGTTCTAACACTAGTGGACATCCAGTAGTAACAATAAAGTAAATCAAAGTAGAAGCTAAACAAACAGAAGGAGAGCAGTAAAAACACAACAATAAAAACACAGGCAACCTCGGGAAGGGTTCGGTCAGCCGGGATGGTGACAAACGACACTGATTTCAGGTTGCTGGCTGAACCGAAGTGAGGGATATTTTGCACACAATTCTTAGGCATTCATTCCAGAAGCCTGGAAAAGGTAACTTCCATGCACCGTACAGTGTGGGGTTTTTTTCATACAGAGGAACTAAAGAGTGAATTGTCAGACAGAACTAAAAGTACAAGACTTAAAAAATAACCAAATTGGGCATCTTGGGGGCGGGGAAAGTTCCATTTATTCACCTGGGCTCGTAGGATTTGCGTAGGCATCACCTTGTGTTCAGCACCGTGGCCCTGCAACACGCCCGTGACAGTCACCATTAATCCAGCAGCAATCCCAAAGAGCTCAGCTTTGCACGCCAAAGCTAGACAAGTGGTTTTTCAGAGTGTCATGTAGACCGTTAAAGTAGGACTATTATGACTCTCTCCAAGACATTTTCATGACTTCGGGTCGTTATCTTGCCTCTCAGCGAGCACCACCGGAGTTTTCCAGTCGTGCTAAATAATCACTGTTGAATGTTAACTCGTTGCAATTTAATGAACCGCCTTCGGGGCCATAAAAGCAGCCCTTTGATGGCAGGCCTAAGGTGGGCATGATCTTTTTATTCATCAGGACTTTGACAGGCTTAACACTGGCTTTGGATGCAGTTTTAGCACAGGTAATGTAGCCAATTCTGTAGAGAAGAATAAGCTGTTCTGGTCTAAAGCACATTAGCGAGTGTAAACCCATATTCCCCTGGAACCTGTGGCTCTTTAGCAGCTGATTTCTAAATCAGTGTAGATAAAGCTGAATAAAACCCAGTGCACCCACAAGCCCCTTCTTCATGGAGTGCTGGTTATAGTCCAGATGTGCCTTTGGTCCCACCTCAAAATGCAGATCCTAGCAGCACCAGTGGCTTGCAGGCTTGGGATGATGTTCCCCTCCTCCCTGGAAAGGCAGGTAATGGAAATAAAAGGCAATGCAGTGGCAAGTAATGCACCTTTGTGAAGATTCATTTTGCTGTCAGACAAACTGGGCAATAATGCTGTCACAGAAACAATAAACATGAGACCTAGAAAGCAACTGATGTAGAAAAATATGCGACATAGAAATGAGAAAAATAATGCAGCGTTGTTTCACGCAGCCTTTGCTCGACATAGGGACCTCAAGCAAGTGGGTTAGAAGAGAGATCCCTGAGTCACTGAAAAATTGCCCAAAGGGCTGGCAAATGCGACAGGGAGCCAGAGTCCATCTACAAGTGTCTTGGGGCAAATGAAATTACGAGAGAAAGAGTAAAACCAGGAACTTCATAGTGTCACTGTGTGAATCCTTGGTGAATGCACAGCCCGAACATCACGGGCATTTCTGGTGCTGCTTCTTGGAACTTTCTTTAGGTGCATTTCAGGTCTGCATCCTTTGAAAAAGGCAAGGAACAGAGGAGTGGCCAGGGATGGTTGGAGATGCACAACAGCTCATTAGTAACGGTTCAAACAGGGTCTCCTGAGCTCAGGAACAGAGACAGCAGAGAGGGGGTTGTGATAGAGCTCTGTGGTGCCATGAGTGCATGGAGAGGTAAAGGGAAGAGGTCATTCATGATCTCTTTCAATACAATAATTTCATGGATAACATCTTTCAGACAAAAATAAATAAATAAATAAATAAATAAAAAGAGCTATTTCTCCACCGGCTCGAAGTCTAAGCTCTGTGGTTTCTTTCCATGGAAAATTATATATGCTACAAATGGATGCAAACTCAGAAGCCAACCGGAAAAAGATTTTGATGTAAAATAAGAAAATTAACACTTAGGGAACATCGTCTGAAACTACTACAGCTTAAGGGAATCCTGTAATGTCTCCAGTATTTAGGAGGGAGCAGGGTGGGAGGAGCAATCATGCAAAATCTCAGAAAACTGAACACATGTAGCCTGTACAGCATCAGTCTTTCTCTCCAGCCGGTGCTGTTCCTGGGAAGTTCTGTAATTGGTAGCTTTTCTGTTTTCTTGCTTAAAGGCTTGCAGTTGTGAGGTGTTTTTTGCATCTGACGTAGTCAGAAGTATTTCAACATTTTCAAAGCTGTACTTGGAGCATAATCTGGGCTTAGATATGATTTCACAATCATGTGTTACCAGTGGCAAGAGATTTGATTCTCTGTTAAAGAGGTGATATTTAAACTTCTGAAAGCTGATTTAATCCAGTGTGGGAATTCGAATGATGTTGTAACGCTCTTCACCAGGTTAAGGATGCTCTCTGGATGGATTTGTTAACCTAAGCAGTGTGTAGGATGAGAAAAAAAAAAAAAAATGGAACTGCCTTTAGACCATGCTTTCAGGCACGTGTGCAGAGAACAGCAGGAGAACTTTTCTCTCATGCTCCTTCATTTCCACCTAGGATTCAGAGCAAGCAGAAGAGTCCACCATGGCATCAAGCACAGCTGTCTCTCCACCGAGTCTCAGATTAAACTGGGTTTGCATGAGAAACCTTTTACATTGCTTCTCTTTCTGAGATCCCCTTTATCAAGGCTGTCTTAAAAAGGTGAAAAAGCTGGAGCTGTCTGCAGAGCATCATTGACTTTAATGGGAAATGTGGCAATTGGCACAAGGTGAGGAAAGAGTACTTAGCCTGTTAAGGTGGACAAATGAGCTCATTTTCTCCTTTCCCGTGTGTAAAAGTTGAAAGGGACTAAATATCTAATTTTCCCATTTATATACTCCTCCTTAAAGCCTCATTTTCTGCTCTCTGCTCATGCTTCCAAAGTGCTTCCTTATGACCTTGCTTCTCTGTGCCTTGATGACTGCAGACCTTCCAGAGCTGTTCACTGTCTGCGGCCCTACGTGACACAGCAGCTGAGATTTCCTTCCTCACTCCTTTCCCTGTGCTCCCCTGCACTTGGTCAGCAGTGGAAAGGGCCTTGAAGAAAGGCTCTACCTCCATCTGCTCCTAAGGCCTCTGCAAAGGGCTGAAGCAAAGTAAAAGACACATAGAAAAGAGAAACAGGTGGAGTAATTGGTCGGCAACAGGAGCGCTGACGCTAATGATACAGAACTGAAAGGACTCCCTGCACCTGCCAGAACTACTTTGTTATCCCGGGGAAGATCTGCAAAGCAGGTCAGGGCACTTGAGGCTAATCAAGCACTGTTAGCTAATGGATTGTTTGTACAAATCTGTAACTCTGCGTTGTATTGTTATTGCCTATTCATGATCACAGAACCTCTGCCTAGAGACAAACACTTCAGAAAGGAACCTATAAATAAATGCCTGTAACCCAAAGTGGCGTAAGGTGGAAGAAAGCTGGGGCAGACACAAGCCTGACAGTGGCTACGGGAATGCCTTCCCAGGTGGAGAGGTGTCTCAGTCCCAGCACGGAATAATTTGGATACATGGCCTTTCTGACCCAAATTCAGGTGCAAGAGCCTCCTCCTTTGGTGCCAGAGCCACGTGGCTGTGCTCAGTCACACGGCAGAGGTGCATGGTGCACAATTGCTGGTGAGAGCCAACACGTGGCCAGAGCAGACGTGTGGTGGCTGATGGCATGGACTCCACAAGACGATGATAAGCGAAGACATTTGATTGCAAAAATCCAGGGTTCTTAAACCGTTACTTTGTTATGGGTTTACAAACTTGTGAGGCACAACAAATGTGTTGAACCAACCCCATAAACCACCATCGGAACACGCATCAGGTGTAACCAATCACCAACCCCACGCTGTGGGCACTCATTGGTTCTAACAATTGTTTTCCTGTTCTGTCACTTGTTTTTCACCTCTGGTTTAGCTGAGTCATTCCCAGAATGCTCTCTGCTCAGCCCAAGTAGCAGAAGTGAGCAAGGATTTTACAAGAGCAACAAGGCCCTCACTTTGCACGGCCTTTCTGCTCTGCAGCACGGACGCCCATCAGATCCATGGGCAGAGTGATCTCCGAGCAGTGCAGGGTGCTGTTGTTCACCTTTGTAGCGTCTGATGAGTCAACAAAGCAAATATCAGTCACACAGAACATTGCATGCAGGCACACTGCAGTGTTTGGAACTTTTTATAACTTCTCCCTCTTTTTTCTTCTTTACGTTTGGTTTTATTGCTTCAAGACTTGGAAGTACTTCATTACTCCCTTTTAATGTTCTCATATGCAGGTTTTATCTGGAGCATTTTAAGTCCTCAAGAGTCGTGAGCATATTACCACTTTATAGGATACAAAACATGCTCAATGTAGAAGGATTGATGCTTTGAAAAAAATTGTATTAAAAGACAATAAAAGCAATAAAAATTATTCAGAAGCAGGATAGAGGCTGCTCTTCTCTTCTGGCAAACTGCAGAGCTGAGATATATTGGCAGGAAGGTAGTGAAGGTGTTTGTCTTACATGAACCAGCAAGCTCAGAGTCATGAGAGAACAAAAGGTCTGTAGGAAAAGCAGCTCCTCACGGAGACAAAAAGCTTGTACAAGAAAAAAAAAACAGAAATACAAGTAAGGAAGAGAAAGGCACGTGAAGATTAGAAAATACAGAGAGGGATTTAAAAGGAAAAGAGTTGAGTGGTAAGAGTAATACTTAAAAACACTAAACACTAAACTTCTACTTCCTACTCTCACTGCAGGCAGTCAGGTGCAGGTGGCTGGGCCCTGCCCAGAAGCCAGTCCCCCAAACTGAAAAACCAGCTGTGTGTGCTGGACAGGGTTTAATTCTTCCACTAGTGTTTGCACTGTAACCCTGGCTCAAAGTGGTGCTTGTGAGCCATTTCTGTTAAGCCAGAGGGAGAAACAAGGGAAACTCCTGATTTTTTTTGACATCCATGCTACCTGTCAGGGCATGCCAGTGTGCTCGTACCCAGCTACTGAGCGTGAGTGCCAACGTCCCTTGGGAATGGCCTGCAGGGACAGGCACAACCAGAGGCCGTACAGCCAGGCAGGCAGTGGCAGCGGGATTTTGGTGTCAGCAGCCTTATGGCCAAGCCTGAAGGCGGGAGAAAAACTCCACCAAACAGTCAGCTGGAGACTCAGGCTGCAATGTGCTGCTGGAGAACTTCTCTTTCTCTTTAGATGTCCTGTGTGGTTATTGCCATACTGCAGAAGAAGTAATTGATGACAGCTTTAACATCTACTCTTCAGAGACCTTTTTGCTGTTTTCTCTCTGATCCTCAGCCCTCGGGATTCATCAGCAGCATGGGTTATTTGCGGGAAGAACAGGAGAGTTTGCTCTAGAGTTTGCTAAGTGCCAGAAGTTCACCAGGTTTTCATCTCCCACGAGCTACATGCGCTATTCCCAACGTCCTTTCTACTTCGGATTCCCCCTCCCTTTGTCTGTGCTTTTCTGCATTTTATCCGGGGATGTATTTTCAACTGCCAATATCTCTTTTAAAAGAACTTTCGCCCACATGAAAACAAGGTAATGCTGCAACTTGCTGCAGTACTACTGTCTTACATTTTTTTAGACCTGTAGTTTAACAAAAGAAGTGAACATAGAAAAGCAAGACCTGATCTTTCTCTGGAAAAATCTGAAATTATAATTAAATAAGGGCACTTGTGTCTTTGTCCTGTACCTGGTTCTCAGGAAAATAATGGAAATTAATTCTCCTAATCAAAAGAACATCTTCTGTGAAAAATATAACTGCGGTACCAATGAGATTGGGGTGAAGAACTTCCAAATATACTCCATGCATTTGTGACACACTTTGTGTGGTTGGTTTTGGGCACTTTTAAATTTTAAATACGTCTAAAGAAAATGGTAAATGTAAAATTTTCAGTGATGCTTGAATATTCTCCCTCATGTGGTTTGGAGGTATGATTTATCATCTTTCTTTAGCGGAAGAAACAAAAGGTTGTGTATAACCAGCAGCAAGTTGTTGATTGAACCTAATTTTGGATGTGATCAATCTGCAAATTTTGCAGTTCTTAGGAATAGCAATCTGGCAGCAGTAGCCTTTATTTTGATGTCTGAAAAAAAAAAAAAAAAAACGTGCTGCAGAAATAGTTTAGGCAGCTCAGTCACAGCTGCACAAGAGTTTATAGGCTGTTTTTGGAATGTGAGGAAGCAACTTACTTGAACCTCAGAGTAACGTAGCAGTCAGTTTATGTTTGGAACCAGTTCCTAAAATAGATCCCTAATTTCATGACCAAATGAAAGCACAGCCTGAGATGCAGCTAGAAAATGTGTGCTGATGACAGGCTCCAGTTGAGAGTTGAGCGTTGGCCCGACTCCACCGTAAGCTTCGGAGGGATGGTCGTGTTAAACGATGCAACAGCCTGTGGTGGTGCTCAGAGGAAACGGCTGTAGTTCATTTTTTAGTGCTTTAATATTTGGGGATAATTGCTCGATATTTTGAGCATCACAAGGTTCTGGTGACTGCAAAAGAAGCAATGAGTTCATTTTACAGCTGGGGCTTATCTTCTGACAGTTTGAAGCCCCTTATAGCTAGGATGGTCAGGGAAATGTTGTCCAGGCAAGCTGATTGTCACTCTGCCCACATGGATTGATACGCTGCCTTGCACAAGAGCAAGGTGACTGGGATTTGCTCTGTAACCTAAAGATGTGATTTCAAAAGCCTTCAGGAGCTCTCAGTTACATCAGCCCCAAACCCAGGAATCAGGTGAGCACTTGCTGCAGGGAAGTCCTCGTGCCTTCACATTTCCTGCAGGAGATCAGCTCTGCTGTCAAGAAGCAAAGACAAGTATCGAGGGTGCAGCTGCGATTCTGAATGCACAAAACCGTCATAAAGGAGGGCAGTTTGCCCAGCCTTTGCTCCTGTGTGCAGCCCCGCTGTTTTCACGAATTGCCTGAAGAGGTGGCAGCTCTCTTCCCCTTGGCGGTATACTATGGATCGAAGGGTATTAATATTTCAGAGATTCTAAACCTCCTCCGTGACCTGGAGGTTCACATACACTGACTTCCAGGGGAGATGGAAGAGCAGAGCTATAAATGCATTCTTGGGCATTTCAGTGAGGGACCCCTTTTCACAAAGCTGGGCAATCTAATCAATAAAATCTAATGATTCCGAGCAGCTGCACTTTACAGTGTGCTTGCAATATCCATGTTTTCAGTGTTTGGGGTCTGCTTTTCCATCTGCTTCTCAATTTGCTTATTTATATCTGGTTAGGGTGTTTCATTCATCTCTTCAAAAAACAAAGATCGTTTGCTGACAGAAGCAATAAGAGTCCCAATTAAATTAAGCGTAAAACAGTAGCATAGAACTATCATTCAGCTTTCTTGCCCAAAAGAGATTGTCTGAAGGTTTTCACCAGACTGTGCTGAAAGCAATTCAAGTGGAGTTGCAGCAATTGCATCAATGTGAACAGGAGGAGGTCAGAACCAGCAAGTCACTGCAAAATAGCATTTCTTTCTAAGACCATACAACGGACACATAGGAAATTTCAACTTTGCTTTTCCTTTTTGGAAAAGTAAAGCCTGGTTTTAAATCACAATTTCAGTATAAAAAGTGATCATGTGACGAATTTGAGAATTTTGGTGTGAAAGACAATTTCCAGTACTGAAGGTAAGATTTCACAGGACTAGAGAAAGTGAAGTTTTTTTTCAAGCTTAAGGTCTTGTTGTTGTTGTTGTTGTTTGTAGCCTTACTTCTTTCCTCACAACAGGCCTTTATTTTTTCCTTAAAAGCTAGTTAATTCCTTAATTGTAGCATCTTTTCCACATGATGATACTTCTTAGTACTGGTAAAGGCTCAGAAGAAAAGAAATCATTACTGACCAAGTTCTAATCCATCAGTCAGAAAACTGTCATTTAATAAATTCTGTGGTAGTTACCTCATTAATATTGTCCTTTGTGAGCTGTGTGGATACTTCCAAGGAATGGAAGACATTTCCTCCTGCAGATCAGTAATGTGGTAAACCATGAGTGTGTATTAATTTAAATATCTATTAGTGTGGCTGACTGATGCCTGCAACACAGCAGCAAAGACGTTCACGTTTTCAATTTTCATAGGAAATTAATCTTTTTAGAGTTCTTTTTTTCTTTCTTTTTTTTAAAGAAGGCTGTCGCAGCTCCATTTTAAACCATGACAACTTTATATTCCAGTTGTTCCGTGCCGATCCCCGGTATCTAACAGTACTAATTCTTATTCCTGTCAGGTCTAAATTTATCTATTCATGGGGCTGAAAAGCGTGTGCCAGTCTGTCAGAGGAGAACTGCAGCGAGCTACCCGGTGTCACAGCATCCGCCTGTGGATGGGCATCCCTCGGTCCCACAAGCCAGAGGGTCAATAAAAATGGAAGCCTCATCTTCTGGATCTACGATTTCATCAGTCACTGGCGGAAAAGCAAAATCCCATCAGCCAGGTAACAGATTTGCCTTGACACCTTTTCCGGTCCCATTTCTTGTGTGATGTGCCACGACTGGTGTTAGCAGCATGAAACCAGGCTTGCGTGGGGATCCATCTATTGATTGGCAGAATTTCTGATTGATGTTTTGTTTACTTTCGGTATGCTTTTGTCGATTGTAGATTATAGGGAGTAACAGCAGTTGGGACAGCTGAAAGTGGGAAGTAAAAATGTAAGTTTAATCATGAAAACCCCTACAACACGCCGTGGTATCCAAAATGTTAATGCAGTCAGAGATTTGGGCCGTTGCTTTTTAATGCTGCTTCCCTTATATATGTTTAATTTTACAAGCCCTGAGCTAATGGCAGTGCTCTAGAGGGTACAGGCATCCCCCATGGAACTCAGTAAGTGGCACTAATGTTGGTTTTGAGCAAAGACACAATCCAGGGGGAGGATCAAGCTCTCTTAGTATAAAGTGACACAACCTGTGGATCTAAAGGGGATCTTACAACACAGAGTAACTGGTTAACAAAATGAAACTTCTTTAAAAAAAGTCAAACTCTCCTGGGAACCATCAAATTCTAATTGACATCATGAGTTCATTCCTTGTTATGGCAATTGCCAGAGCTATTTTAGAAATATCTTTTCTTATAGCAGGGGAGTATCTTTGTGCTGGCCATGCTCAGTCATCCTTCCCGATGAAAATCAAACTCCAAATTTCTTCCCCGAGTAGAGCAAATTTGAGCTGTCCATGAAGTCAGTTTTGTAGCCTCTCTGTTGGAGGGTCTCAATAACCTCCCAGCGTTGCTGCCCAGGAAAGAGAATGATCTATGCTGTTTGCAGCTACTCGGGTGCTGGGAGGCAGAGTCTGTTCGTGTGAGACACACAGTTCTGCCTGCAAACTCTGCAAACCCCACCTTACCTGGCAGATCTGGTAAATGGCTTAATTTTGGTCCAAGTTGAGATTTTAGATTATCTATTGAGAGTTGCTGTACAGGTCTACTGCCATGAGTTTCATGCACCCATTGTATGTAGTCACCATAGTCTTTGTCAACGCAGACTGGAGAATTTACAGTGACTCATAACCGTATGCTTTGTTTATTTCAGTTCCTCTCGTCACTTGTTTGTCCTGTTTTATCAGCTTCTGTCTTTTTCTTTGAAGTACAGAAATTGCTACTACAGAAATGTTGTTGTTGCTACAAATATCTAAAGATGTCTGCAGCGTGTTAAGAGATTGACAAAAAAGCCCCGCCTCACAGATTTTTAAAAGTATCTTGAACGTGCACGATAGCAACATTCATTTTGAGATGGTACATACCCTACATCAAGGTGTTGATGAGTATGGCCTGTGCTTTAATATTAAATGATGTGCAAGCAGCATATGCTGGCTTCTAGTTGAGCAAAAGAACCCTTTTTAGGTAGACCCCAGAGGTTTCCTAAAATGGAGCTCATCAGTGCCCGTTTGGGTGATGATTCTCTGAGGAATTAGCTTTCAGTACATGTGATCAGTTTTATCTCTCGTATTCTTCTGCTCGTTGGACAACAGCAGCATCTATTACCTACAGAAAATGGTTTTTGTATGGCAGGAGTGTTCTCTTGACTAACTTACCGTGCCATTATTCCATCTGAAATGAAATAACACTTCTGTGATTTGTGTCTGACTTTTTAATTCTATATAAGACCACGACACTTGTGTCTGTATCCAGGTTAAACTGCAACCATTTGAGCTGTATGCAAGTAGGTCTGAGAAAGATTATGGTCACCAGCAACAGCAATGAATAGCACTCCTGAGAGGAAATTCTAGTTTAAACTGAAAATCAAATGTTCTTCACTCAAACTCATTCACAAATTAACAGCTGCAGCTTCACAATTAGCTGTACACACTAGTGTCCAACGGCAGCACCTTATCTAAGATATCATAAGCAGATTGATATTACAAGAAGATGTTCTTATGTATATTGATTTCTCAGGTACCAAATCTTACACCGCCGTTTTCTAAACTATCCTGCTGCTACTGCACGCAGTAAGTTTGTCGGGTTTTGTTCAGTCTGATTTTAAAGACTTCATGCAATTTGGGTTTTTCCTTCTATTGGAGTGCTGTCATCGCAATCCAGTACCCCTCACTGTGGAGTAGTGCATGTTATACTCAGTCTGAAATTTGCTTTGTCCAGTTAGCGAACACTCCAAACATGAAGGCAGTCTAGCATAACAGAAGTTATTTTTAGGTCTTAAAATGGCATTTTAATTCTTATCGGTAAGACTGGGACCATGGAAAGAAAAGATCCTTCATCAGTGCCAGCTGAGGGCATCTTTTTCCTTTGATAGCACGCTACTTCTTGTTTTCTTCACAACACCTTTCTTCCCTTTACCACGTTTCTTCTTTCAAGAAGGACACCTTTTGCTGTCTGTCATGAATTCTATTTGTTTGACAGCAGTTTCCTTGGAATGAGGTTCATAGGTAGCTGCATGCTAAGGACGAGAAATGGCAGATACTGCTCGGTGTCCCAGCATTCCTTTCCTTTCCTTCCCACCAGTTTTATTTGTAGCAGGTAAGGAGCCTGAGGCTCATGACTTCTGCTATTAATCTGGGTGTTAGAGTGGTTAGGGAGCAGTGGGTTGTCTGTACTGTACCTTATTTAAAAACAAACAAAAATTTAAGAATTGTTTTGTGCAAGCTTGCAAAGAGGTACTGCTCAGCCACGAGCAGAGCCACAACTTCTGAGCTTGGATTTTAGGCAGAAATGAAGGTATCAGGTAACTGGGAAAAACCCAAAGGAAAACGGAGAAACAAGTGGAAATAAAAAGCTATTAATGAGGAAGAGAAGACTCCTGACACCTTTGTAGGTGCACCCATATGAGGGAAATTCCTTTATTTTCAGATTCCACAGAACTTGTCAAACCTAATTTTTCTAGGAGTCACTAAATTTGCTGGCTGTGGAAAAAAATGCCTTATTTAATATGTCTAAGAAGCAAAAAAGCAAATTCTTCCATTGTGTGAAACTCTGGAATCTTCTTAGTTATTCTGTACTTGCAGCATTTCCTAACAGTTGTTACCTATATTGTAACAACAGGAATTCAGATGTTCCCTAGCAGGATTTTCTCTCTCTATGCTCCTGGTAATGCATTTTGAGGTTTTTATATACATCAGTGTGCATATATGATAATGTAGATTGTAATTTATATCACTTATACAAATTGGTACTGCAGGCAATCTACAAAACCAAAAGGAACGTTTGTCTTTGAAATAATTTATTTCCGAAATTTAGCTAACATGTAAAGATCCTTCACTCCAGGAAACACATAAAAATATTCTAGAAAACTCTGCTTTCAAGAATTTACTGTTCAAAAAGATCCCTTTCAAAGGTTCTTCTTTATGTTTGGGTCCTCTATTTTTTTTCCAGCTTATCAAACTGTAGCATTTTTATTGACGACCATACTTACTGAGCTTGTAAATAAGAAAGAAAAGCTGGGGGGCTTGGCCAACAGAACAACTGACCTGGGAGGCACGTCAGAAGGCATGGCTCTTGAAACTGGCAACAAAAATTAAAGGTGAAAAGGAAATGTGCGTTTGATAAGCTTAGTCACAAATTAATGAACTTTGAATTATCAGGAAAGCTAGGGCTGAATCCTTCAACAATGACAATTTACTGTGCAAAAGAGATCCTTTTCTCACCACAAAATGTGCATATGCTTGTCAGCATCCACGTTTCACTGTAAACGGTCTTCAGAAGATCTGCGTTAGTTAGGTGTGACTTGTTGGTTAAATCACATTTTCTTTTCTTTGCTGACTGGCAGGACGTGTGGCATGCATCTCTCCCAGATTAAAAGAATAAAATCCTGCAAATAATTCTGCCAGAAAGCTCTGTCATGCAAGTATTTCTTGGCAGCAAATGCATGCATGGCATGGGAATGGCTGATGTAAATTCATCCGGAAATCTGAATTCTCACAGACAGGAATGCTGTTATCCTACTTGTCTAACATTATTAGGGGAACAATCTTTTCCAATATGCCTTCTGCCGGGTGTGTAGGGAACTTTCTCTCATGTGGAACGAAGCATAGAAAACGCATGCAGATTTCAAAAAAAGTTTAGTATTCCCCTCATTAAGCTAATTTTCATATTAAAACCCCCACATGTTTATAGGAATCATTCCTACCCAGAAGGGACATTAATGCCAGAGAAACCAGCCTGCCTATTTCAATTTTCTCTTTGTTTACAGCCGGGGTTCAGAGCAACGTAAGTTCGATGCACCAAGCAAAATTTGTGCCGTGCTGGTGCTTCAAGCGTGACCTGTGCACACCTCCCTGCTGAACACAGCTCGTCCTCCTGCCTGGGGGTGCTCTGCAGCCTCTGCAGAGCTCCTGGCCACGAGAACAGTTTGCCTCGAGTACGGTGAGGACTTTTGTCACTGGGCTGAGGGACAGGACACCGCATGGTGATTAAGCAGCACTTGGAAATTAAGAGCTGAAAGAGCCAGCAGATGATGCAGGGCTTGAAATCTCCTATCACTTCGCTTAGTCACTCGGCCTGTTTCATCCAGCCCTTTACTTTCCTATGACAAAAGGAACTTCTTTGAAAATTCCTGATCCTAGGGTATCAAGTCTCCTGGAGCGTTCATTCTGGCACTTTGGACAACACTCTCACATCAGCAAGCTAACAAAAAAAAAACCCAAAAAAAACCCCCCAAAATCAAAAGCAACAAAAAACCAAACAAACAAAAAAACAACAACCAAAAAAACCCCCCAAAACCCCCCAAACAAACAAACAAACAAATGAAAAACCAACAACAAAAAAAAAACAAAACCAAAGAACCAAACAAAAAAACCCCAAACAACAAAAAAACCTGCCAAAAAGTCGAAACGAAAACAAACAAAACAAAACAAAAATGCCAAACAACAACAACAAAAAAAAACCCACAAAAAGCCAAAACTAAAACAAACAAAAAAAACAAAACAAAAAAAAAACAACCCCCACAAAAATACCTAGCATACGAAGAACTGTTTTTCAATGCTATCTGTCTCGTTTAATTTAAATGTATTTGATGCAGGCAGAAATTGCATCCCTCTGTATCAGTTTGTGCTGCATGAGACACACACAAGTACTGAACCTACCTGGGAGGGTCCTGTGCCTGCCCTCAATAAGGGGCTTCGAAAATAATATTTTAAAGTGGTGATTTGGGCGTATTTTGCTTCTCTGGGGACTGTGTGTTTTTAAACTTAACTCTTTCCAAACGCTGATTTTTTTCCTTCCTGCTTTGACCAGTCTCCTGTTTGCTGTTATAAAGCAATCTTTCGTCCAGCCTTGCAATCCATTCTGCATGGTTGCTTTAAAGTCGGTGTAGTTCACCCTGTGGTTCCAGCTCTCCTGGCTGCTGTTAGTTTATAATGTGTAGTCACCGCAGAAAGGCTGCAAAATGCCACTCTCTGTGGATGTTCCTGATTGTTCTACCATCAGAGAGTTTCCCTTCCGGGGGAAAAAACAGGAAAAGGCTTAGGACCAAACTCAATGATCCCAGGGCAAGGTTATAATGTCCCGAGACCAGTGTAACACAGCTGTCTTGAAACAACTAAGATTCTTGACCATTCTGTTCTGAAGAAAACACACAATATATATTGCAAAATTTTGCAATGTTTCTGAGACAGTAATGACCCTTTTAATCTAAAAAATAACTTATAATTCAAGGAACAGCGAGAGAGAGTTTGAATAATCAGCTATTATGTTCCTGTAACGCTTGAGTGAAAAATGGGGCTTCTTCTTAGCTCTGCAGTTCTTGCCTAAAGGGGTTTAGCATTATGTAAGACTCTATTTCTAATGTTAAATACATTACATATATTCCAAAGAAAGACTCTTGCAGGAAGACTGTCAAAAGATGGAACAAACTAGCTTCTACTTTGGCAGAGATGCTTTTACAGTCAGAAAGGGGATTTGACTGAAATAGGGCTGCAAAGTATTACTGATCTCCACAAAAGGTTTGTATCAGTCCAACAGAGAGCAAGAGCTCTTTCCTAACACTGGAAAGCCTGCTGGTTCATTCTGATATCTCAAAATCAAGCCAGGCCTTCCTTTATAATTAAAAAAACCCCCCAAAAAAAAAACCCAGAAAAAAACAATCAAACAAAAAACCAAACACAAAAACAACCCCAAACCAACCAACAAAAACCCCAACCTAAACAAAACCTAAACAAATCAGGAGGCGGGCTTACCCCTTGGGTGAGTAGATATGCTAGAGATGAGTGCTTCCAGGGTTCTACCAGACCCACTGGAAATTCCAACCAATGTAATGTGGTGCCAAAAAAGCCCCAAAGCCCCAAACAGTTGCACAAAGCTCAGCATCACAACTTAGGCCATGCATAAGGGCAGCAGCAAAGCCAGCAGGTGGCATCATTTTTAATCTGTCCTTTGCTTCTGAGAGCTTCCTTCGGGTCATGGAGGCCACTGGCTGCTCCTGGGCCACGAGTGGGTGGATGTCTCAGGAAAGCAGATGTGTCCTCTGCATGCTGGGATCTTCACAATATTTGCTTCTCTCATCCTTGGGAGTGCGGTTCTGTGCTGTTTCATGCTTTAGAGGTCCAATGGAGCACAAAGCATGAGACTTTCTGAGGTCTTCGTCGTTACTGGTGACATTCAGGGTAGTTAAAATAGAAAAAGGGAGATGGCACTACAGTTTGGTACTTGATTTAGAGCTTGCTTCAGGAATGCACCAAACACAGAAAAATAATTCGGTACCTGTGGGACGGATGGAAGATTTTTAATCCGTGCATTTTAATGTCAAAGTGCTCCATTTCTCCGTAGCAGCTTTTGGTAATTATGGTCGGTTGCAGCGCTCTATGAGAAAGGCCAGCTTCACCAGTGTGAGGGGCAGGGCTCCTGCTCTTTGTAAGGATCTCTCGAAGACAAATTAAAAATTTGAGAGAGAATATTTTTACACGCTCACATACAAATATTGGCCCCATTCTTCAACTCCAGGAAGGCATATGTTCATGGGGTCTGCATGGCAGCTCTTGGATTTCTGGGCTTCATGGCCCTAGCCTGGGAAAAGGGCTCATGATGATGCTGTAACCGAGGAGCAGGCCCTCTAGCTCATGGAGACTGGGAACAAGGGAAGTGAAAAGGGGAGGGGGGAATTTGGAGGCTCCCTGTCAGCTCAAAAGAGACAGAGAATATAGAAGGAAGAGACTTGCAGGGAATCTTTATGATCCAAACGAAACCTTCCACTCCAGAAATCTCTAAATCTTTCCAGGCTGGGAGGGACAGACTGGAGTTAGACTGGATGTTACTCCCTTTAGCATCTGGTGTCAGGAACAGGATCCTGCACTGGAGAGACCTCTGTTCTGCTATCCTGTCTTCAGGACAACCATTTTCACAATCCTAAGTTGTGCTCATTCCTCAGCAGTCTTAGGACAGCTGAAATTCCCAAAACGGTTTAGCTGCTGATACTTTCTGCCAGAATTCGTTACCAAGTTATGTTTAGACTGTGAAAGCAGCGCTGTGGTACAATGTGAGGATGAATAACTGCTTGCTGCATTAAAATGCACCTGAAAGAGACATCTGGTGTATTTTAAAAGCTGCCTTGATGTCCCATGTTATAAAAAAGCGAATCTTTATGCGCTGAAGCTTTCTGTTAGGTCATTCCCCGTGCAGCCAGATTTTCTGCTTGTGTCATCGATAAAATGCTGACTGGAGAGCAGTGTTTTGTGATGCACTGTTTATTCAGCAAAGGTTTTCCTCTCCTCCCCTGTATGAATTGCCTGCTAATGACTCCTGAAAATGGTAAAGGTCGATGGTAACTAAGGGATTTCTCATTCACAACTAGTTAGACTTTCCAAACACGGACAAATGTTTGAACACGTGTGATAGTGATCTTTGATAGTTGTGGTTTTGTATCTGCGCTCACAGTGGGAGAGGAAAGAGGAGAAACCGAAAGACAATCATTCTCACTGTTATTTTTATACAAATAAGGGTAGTAGAAATGGACGGAGCTGTTCAATGCTTGCATCTTAGACTTCTTTCTAGATCCTTCTAGATCCTTATGTGCACGAGGTATTGCTTTGCACCCATGGCTATCAATCCATTTTTTCCTATGTGCAAAAATCGGCCCTTTTCTGTGGAAAATGCATTCACAGCATGAGAGGGAAAGAACAAGTGCTGAACACAGAACTCCCCGCCTCTCTGCAGTTAACTGGCACGACTTTTGTGTGTGATGCCAGCCAGGGTTTAATGGAGGGGAGAGTGGACACCATATGCCATCAAAATACGCCTTCATCTGTAATAAATCTGTATTATTAGGTGTTCACAAATCTCCCCTTCACTGCTGCTGCTTCTAGATGATAAGAAAAGGGTTTGTACTAACAGAATTAAACATATGTTGTGTCTTACAGCGTATTGCAATGCAAAGGAAATCTGGTTTTAAATTTTCTTTCAAAAACAATTCCATTATTGTTATTACTGTGCCCTTGACATGACCATGCACGTGACCATGCACAGGCAGCTATGGCATGGGTGCTGCATGTTAACCGTAATGATGTTGGGCTTGAATTTTTTTTTTCCTGATTTTTTTTTTTTTTTCTCCTTAGACTTTCTTAGGGAAATGAAGTAGCCCTACATTTTTACTCCAATAACTTTCAAAACGAAAAAGATCTTTTTTTTGCTTTTACACTCAGCTTGGATTCTAACAGGCAGACACAGGATTTTAGCCATAATCAGTGAGAAAACCATTAAGAGAAATGCTGTTTTCTGCACAGTGGAAGATGTGTTTAGCTATGCCGAATACTATCAGACTATACACTTTTTTTTTTTAAGGTAATTAGTAAACCAATTAAGAACATCAAAAGTTATATGAAAGTCCTTATGTGTTTATAGATATCTATGGCAACCTGTGAGGTCAGAAGTTTTTCAAAGGTCTGCAAGTACTTCCACGGTGTACCCAATCTTTTCAGTCTTGGGAAAACCTTGTGTATTAACGCTTTAATTATGGAGTGCTTTGTCTTCAATCTGGAGTCTCCAAAGGCCTCTCGATGTGTATCCTTAATAATTACTTACAATTTTCCCAAAACTGTGGGTGTGCTTTGTAGCTAGATGAGGCAAATCCTGTGGCCTATGCTGGCAAAACTGAATACCTTGTAACTAGGAAAATCTGAGGCCCTTAAGATATTCCCAGTTTGTCCCTACACGTGCGTGGATGTGGCAGACAGCTGGTCTCACTCTGATGTTACGCTGCCTTAACACACAAATATGTCGGCAAGTTCTCAGAAACAGAGAAATAAACACGAGTTTTCCTGTCCTTGGCCCCACTTCAAAAGGAACCCAGGACTGGAGTCAAGCGCCGAAATGAAAGGAAACAGGAACTCACCACACACACCCCTCCTGCTTTGCAGAAATTTGAAATTGTGTTGAAGCTGTGGGGTAGAGGAAGGTTAGTGCTGCTGGAAAGCAGCAAGGATGGAAGGAAAGTTTCTGGGTAACAGTCTTTTTCCAGAAAGGAGTCAAGTGCTGGGCTGGTGAGCCAAAGTTAGAGGTTGAAATCAAAGCCTTTTCCTTCTGTGCAGAGAAGGGGCAGCTCAGGTTTCTGTATCCTGCACTGAGAACATTCTGAGCAGTGATATTGTTGCATTGTGAAACTCTGCGCTATTGCACGAGAGATTACAGGGCAGCAACAAAAAATTAAACGCTTTTGATACGTTAAAATATTTCTAATGTAATCACTGCGGTACAATTGATGTGTACAGTAACACGCTGGCATTCACCTCATGCTGCAGGAGAGAAAAATGCTTGGGCAGAAAGAATGTAACGGTGCTGAAAACACGGCACTGTGGCAAAAGCAGCTCTCTCTGAAAGACTTGTTATGATACACATCAGCCTTCCACTTAATGAAATAATTATCTGTATCTGAGCCGCTGCTTTCGGGCCAGCTAGCTAGGAAGACGTGTGTGTATTGATATATATTTGCATACGTTCTATGACTCATGGAACAGCTTGGGGTTTTTTTCTGAAACAATAATTGAACCAAAATGTTTTTCATCCATTGCAGTGTGCTGTCCAGTGCAGTCGCTGGACAGATCCTGGGAGGGAAAGCTATGTTGTGCATTTTATTTCTCTCCAGTCCCGGAAATGAGAAGTTGTTTTATGCACAACTTCATGCACCAATGAGTAAATCAGAGGGACTGCCATGAGGTAATTTAAAATATTACTTCAGTTGAACTAGAAAGCCTCAGTAAGCCGAGAAAAAAAATCTCAGACTGGTCTTTTAAAAAAATAGCATAAATTTTCAAAAATCTAATATTTACTTCACTTTCATTTTTGTTTATTTCTCATAGTTCTGTGGAAAGAGAGCCTTTCCCATCCTCTCAGGCAATATTGCTTGGATTTTACTTGGTGGGATATGTCATTGTCAAAGCATAAATCAGCAGCTGCTCAAGCAAGAAGGAAATGCTAAAGGCAGGTTGGTGATCAGTCAATAGCAGCAGTGACATCAGATACTGCCCTTGCATGTAGGATTGGAGATCTGTGCTAAGATAAAGAAAATACATCTCTGCGACGCAGGTGAGGTCGCTGTGGCTTTCTCCAAAGAACTACCGGTTCAAAACCTCTGTCTGACAACGAGGCAGAAATCATTCATTTGGCCAGTCCACAACCCATCACGTAGGTGGTGTTTCTCCCAGCTAAAATGATGCAGTAGTCCCTCCTGAAAAGTGGGTGCTGACAGAGAGGGGGGAGGATAGAAGCCCGGGTACCGTAATTCAAGTCTTTCTTGGCACCATTAAGGTCATGGGAGAAGAAGGCATTCCTGCAAGCCCTTAGCTGAAAGCTGTGCTGTTGGTAGATACATTTTCTCCCTGGTGTTGGTGAAGGTGAGTTTGTGATTCGCTGTGTGTCCCATCACAAATGATTGGTAGAAGATTACGCCTACAATTGTAGCTGAAATCAGGCTGGATGCTGTTAATCTGATCCTGGTGCAGTCAGGCCAGATATCAAGGCTACTGTGAACCAGACAAGCACAGAGCGCTGTCATTTCTGAGCATTGCTGAAAGCTCCCTGTACTGCAAGAGGATCAAATGCAGCAGAGGAAATTTGAATGCAGCAAAATTGTCTCGACTTCATTGTCTGAAACGCAGCCAGGTTGAGGCTGGTCATTTTGCGACCACTTCCTAGGCAGAGTTTTTTTGTTAATTAAAGAGTGACTTTGAAATTGGCTATGCGGGTTCTTCAAGAGGTGAATTTCATTAACAGGTCTGCCGTTAGAGAGTCCATCAGATATCAGTACTTTGGGATCTCCAGAGCTGACTGCCACTTCCTTTCTCCCTGGCCCAATTAGTTTAGATCTGCTGGAGATGCTGCAGGGATCCTGCTGCCTTCATCTGTTCTGAGGAGCAGTGGTTTGAGTGTGACAAGGATGGAGGGTTTGGGGGAAGAAAGGGTATTTTTTATTTGTCATTAATTTGCCATTAATTTGCTCTAACTGGGGCTGAAATGCAGACCAAAGGCTGTTGGATGGGAGGATGCAAGTACGTAATGGTATATGTAAAAAATGGAAGGTGGTAGCTGAGTGTTTAAAAAGCAAATTAATTATATCACTTGCAAAGCTGCTTAACTGAATTGCTGTCCACTGTTTACTTTGCTACCTCCATCATATTGTTTGTATGTATTTTTCAGCAGCTGGAGTATTTTTTCTTGGGTCTTAGAAATCTCTTTTGGGGCATATCTTAGCCTCTCATCTCTGAGGCCATCTGCAGATTTCCCTAGGCTGCTATTGTATGAATAATCAGTTGTCTCACTTAAGAAATTCTCTTTGTTCTACATCATCAAATGCTGACTCCTGCTGCTGCTGTGACAGATCGCTTCGCAGGAATCTACAAGGGGAGTTGTCTCCGATGTTAACAGCGAATCTTTGCTGTGGAACAAAAGAATACGCCGTAGCAAGCACGAGACAATTTGAATTTATAATATTTTAACACTGGGAAAAAAAAAAAAAAAAAAAAGGAGGATGAGGCTGGTGAAAGTGTAACCGTTTTGAGATGTGTATTTCCAAAAAGTGGAGAAGGGCCTTTAAAATAGTTTGGAGTAGTTTTGTGCCCAGGAAAATGATCTGTAGCTCCCGTCAAGGCAGCAGTGAGACAGTCATTTGGCAAGGAGAAGGGGGAGATACAATGGGCTAGGACAGAATTCAAAATAAGAACAGCAGACTGCAGATGAAAGGGAAATGCTTCTATCTGAAGCGTGAGTGATAGCATCTAGCAAAGCACAGTAATGATGTAAATTACCTGAAGGTTTGTTCTTCCACCTTGCCCTTTTAGTCATGAAGTCCTTTGCCAAATATCTCCTCAACACTGAAGGTGTCTGCTAACTCTGTGCATTAATTACTCAAGAACATCGACACCAACGGAGGTCTTTCTGAAAGGTTGTCCTGCTACTCTTTGAAAACCAGATGTATTCCCAGTAGTTCCTCCTTTCTCTCTGCCTGTATCCAAATACCCTGTAGGCAGCACCTTAAGCCTGTTTGCCCATTTTCTGTCTACTCTCGACCTGCAGCCGCCTTTCTCTGCATGGAAAGCATCTGTTCTCAAAACTTTCTGCTTTCTTTGCTCATAGTGAAAGAGCACTGAAATGGGCAGCTCTTGTGCCTATCTTCGTGTGTAAATAGGTTTGAAACTGTGACCCACCAGAATATGTTTATATTTTGCAGTGCTTTCAAACAGCAACGATTACACACCAGTGTGAATCCATTTGAACCGGACTGAAGTGCTGGACTTCTTCCTAGCCCATGTCATGCCATCAGCTTGGCAAATGAGAACTTACAGTGCCCAGACACTTCTGAAACGCGCTGCCCATGCTCTTTTTGTCTTGATGGTCGTTTCCCGTCTTGCAGCTCACTCTGTGTGTTCGTGTGTTTCGTTTTAGTCTGCTCGTTCCTGTGTCATTTGTAACAGCATCTCCTGTTTGTTTTCCCACTCGGCAGTTGGTTTTGTTCACGATGCGGTGAGCTGATGCTCATGGCATGGCAGCATGTGCTCACCTGAGCCAGGGACTTCCCGGTGGCGACTCTGCGTCATTACTGATAGCAGAGAATGTTGTTGTTTCATTCTGTTTAGCTTTAAATCAGTCCATGTTCCATCTGAAGCTCCTTGGTTTAAAGAAAGTTTGGTTCTGCTGAGGAGGAAAAATGGAAATACCTTCATTCAATGTGCATGTTTCCTCACCTGAAGCCCCTTGGCTGGATTTTCTACTGCACTGTCACAAACTCCATCAATCTCTTCAATTTCTTCAGAAGGAAGAGAGGATTTGCAGGTTACCCAGCTGGGAACGCAAATATGGATAAAACCAGACATACAGAAGACAGACGTGGACTTTTCAGAAATTCTTAATGCAATACAAGAAAGTAAGTTATTCCTTGGATGCGAAATTGTGTTTACGATAGAAGATGCAATTGAGATGCATTGAAATTATGACTGAAGGCACATACAAAGTGATGAACTGAATGATAAGTACCTATTATTAAAATCTCTCAGGAAGTTCAATGGATTATTGAAGGCTAGTAAGGAATCTTTTCTTATCAGGGAAGTCATAGTAAGTTTTGAATTGCTGTGTGCCAAAGGATTCCAGCAGGATATATTGTCTGTGGAGACATAATCAGAAATAGTGAGACTCCTGTTACTTTAATCCCTTCTTTGCACTCCTGAGTGGCTGTGTGAACTAATAATGTCATAAAATGCAGCAGTCGGGGGTTGAAGACCGGATTTGAAGTTCTAGTTGCTCCAAAGTGTTGAGGTGTATTCACATTTTTGCAGATGGTAATTTCTGGGAGAAGCCATGAGGTTGTCACAACAAGTGAAAGGTCTGTGTGCCTTAGATGCTGCATGGAACAATCTCTTTTCACATGTAATGGGCTGTGGACTAAGATTTAATTGGGTCACCCTTCTTAAATCCGACTGCAGAATGATCTCAAGGCCCGTGCTGAAAGAAGTGCTACTATCAATAACAGTGGAAGACACCCCCCTACCCAAAACTGATGCAATTCTGGAATCCAAAAGAATCTGGAATTCCAGTGTGAATTTTTCACAATAGTTTGAAAACTCTTATGCGGGCCGAGAATCAAAATGCAAGGCATGGCTTCCTGGCTTCCTTGTTTTCCAGTTTGGTTTTAAACTGGTTGTTTGGTGTAGCAATTTTCTGAAGTGAGAAACAGCAGCTCGCATTTTAGAGTGCTAAAAGATGAGTAAGAATGTGTGAAAACCCAGGCTCTGCCTGATTTTTGCCACTTGCATGAGGAACCATACAGTGGTAGAATCAGGCAGTTTAGTGGCAGTATTAGTTTTGGGAGTGGAAGGAAAACACTCAGGTTAGTGTGATGGTGGGGATAATAATTTGAAACTGAATCACCTTATTGCTTAAGCTACAGGTTTGGGATGAGTTCCGTGTTTTCTAATTTAAAAAGCTTTTCCCATCAGGAAACCTTAAAGTGAGGTTTTGTTTTTTCCCTTCTCCACACCAGCACAGCCCAGATATAGGCCTGGGGGCAGCTGCCATGCAGGTCGGAGGGGTTGAAAAGGCACTGTGTAGTCTTCCAAAAGCTGACTTCACACAACATGATGGCACAACATGGATAAGCAATTCAAGCCAGGAGTGTTTGAAGAATTAACATTTTGATTTTTGGATTATTCACTAGCCGTTTGAGAAGGATGCAGCTTTTGGTGGTGTTTTTCCTTTATCCAGGCCAGGCACAGGTGCTGTTGGGAAGTGAATCTCCATGTCCTTCAGATTTATCTCCTTCAGCAAAGACTAAAGGATTTCTGTGACTGTACAGCACACTTTGCAGAGGCTTCTTGTGTGTCCAGGGGACTGTTGTCACCTGCAGTCTGTTGTGAATATCATCTAACTAGGATAAACATGCCTAAATATTCTTTCTAGGGTGGTTGCTCTGAACATTCAAGGTTACTTTTATTCCCAGTTGTTAGGAGTGAATGATCATTTAAAAGCGGTTAATGATGCTTTCAGAAACCAAATATATTTTCTTGCTAAGATAAGCTTTGGAACATTGATCTTCAGCTAGCATTATCCAAAGTGAGAGTATACTTGACGGCTCGGTGTGATTTTTGCTGATAAAACGAGAATTAATGAACAGAAATATGATCTCTGAGCATGTTTCCATCTTCTCACACAATAACATAGTCAGGTGCCATTTTTTAATGAAAGTTCTTATTTTCAGGCACTTCGGTTTCAGCATCCACCTTCAGAAATTTAAGGAATTACCTTGATTTTGAGTCCTACCTTATATCAGCCTCTGTATCTGAAGTGGCTTGTGGACCCACTGAGATTGTGCATGGACTCCTGCTCCGAATTTCTCAGCATCCAGTTTTCAGAATATGCAGTTCTACTATACTTTCTATTTTATATTTACTTTATATATTTGTATATCTACTTTCTTTTATTCTTCAAGAGATTCTGAACTATTAAGTCATTTTGATTTTTCCTCTGCAAAACAGAACGTGAGGGGGAGAGAAGAGTTTGCATATTTAAGCTGATCTGAAACCAGAGGGAGAATTCTTAATATCTCCTGTAGCAGTGCATGTGCTGCTCTGTATTCCTGTTAAATTTCACTGCTTAAAAACACATGGCTATACAGTAGCACCAGTCTGTCTCCCAAATAGCATTTATTTATATCATAAAGCCATTATATGTCATTCTGTTAAGGACATTTGTGGGTATATGCGTGTCAGGGTCTGAAGGGGGGAAAAAAGGTGGAGGCCTGATGATGATTTTAGCAACATTTGGCCACGTAGGTGTTCAGTCCATCAGAGTGGAAGGGCTGAGCTACCTACAAGCAGCAGGACAATTATCTTGGCTCTACCGTCACCATCACTAACGTAAAGCAAACACGAATTGCTGTATAAATTATCTGTTTGCTTTTGCAGAACAGTATTTCATGATTTTATTTTAAAATATATAATGACACTTAGGGTAGCAAAATTAGCTCAGCAAATACTGGGGGCCCGTATTTTTTCTGTAGTGACCAACCAATTAATTGCCAATTATCTGCGTATTTCTGATACAAGCAATCTCCCACTGCAGGCAATCTGGACAAGTCCTGGTAGCTAATTACACTAACCAGCTGAGATTCACTGCTTCCACAGCTTCTCCAGTGCTGAGATGGACTGTATTTTAAAGTGACCTTAAAATAAGATTTTTCTGGCTCCTCGCAAGCCCCCAGGATGAGCCAGTGATTCTGTGTTTCAAGCCCCCGGACGCATTCAGTGTCTTACACCAAGTTCTGCATCTCAAAACATCCGCTTAAAACCCACATATTTTGTAACCCAAAGCGTTAGCAGGACTTCAAGAAGCAGCAATTTTAGTACCTCAGAGGCCTCAACTTTTATACCAAGGCAGTCTTAATGTCATAACAAAGATGGTTTAAATTCCCTCGAGTATAGCGAACAAGCAAAACTTCCATTTTTACAGCTTCCATTGACTCTGTCTGCAACAGATGTATATATCTTGAATAATCTTCAGAAAGCTTCACTATTTAATTACTTTGGGGTTTTTTTTCCCACAGTTGTTCTCAGATTGTATCGAGGTGTCAGCCATAGACAGATTCACGTGTCACTGTCATGGAGGCACTGATGAGTTTCAGTTCAGTGAAGTTCGATTCGTTGGAAAAGTTTTCTCTTTCAGTAGTTCTTTTTGTTGGATACTCAGACTGATTCTTCTCATATGAACACGTATGCAAAATCTGGTCACCATCTACATCCCAATTATTATCTGATGGGGTGGAATGTTTCCAGCCTTGACTTTTGAAACAGTAGGGACAGTGAAGGACACGGGGGCCAGGCTGCGCTGGCTTGTGGCACTTCCCCTCTTTTGTAAGCATCTCTGGTGTGATTTCTGCGGATTGAAATGGACGAAGCTGGAAAAAGAATCCGTAATATTACTGCTGCATGTGCTGCAAATTGGAGTCTGTCTGTTGCCTTCTAAGTCTCCTGAAGCCCCTGTGGTTTGCCCTAGGACAAGCTGGATGCAGCCACGGTGACGCTGAGGAGGCGCAGGCTCTCATCACAGAGAACAACACCAGAAACTCAGAATCTCTCTCACAAACCGTGCTGCTTGGGTTAGCACATTAGCCTAGCATTTAGAGTAGATTCATTTGCACATGAGGACTCCTCTGCTGTTTCTGACAATTTTAGTCACTTTCCAGGCAAAACCATTGCAATTAAAAATACAATGTCTTTCATTAACCTTGTCCCTATTTTATGCATGAAAACAAAGACGAAGGACTCTTGAACATTTTGATAGGGTTTTCTTTTTCTATTACCTACAGATGTAATAATAGACTTTAGATACGGTCAAAGACATGTACAAGAAGGGAAGAAATTATTTCCTAGGCTCATGGTTGACAGGGAAAGAGTGGTGTATTTAAATTGCAATGTAGGTGAATCTTTAGGGTGAATATTATGGATAAAACTTTCTCCTGCCCATGAGAGTGAAAAATAGGCCACCTGCAGAGACTGGGGAGTCGGTATCCTCAGAGGTTTTTTTGAAGGGTTCTTAAACTGGGCTGTGACCCCTGAAGAAGGGAAAGGTGAAAAGGAGGTCACAAAATGCTCATGATGGCTGGGAACACTTTAGCGACTGTTAATTTCTGGCAGCTATCCAGTCTCTCCGCAGTAGGGGAATGGATTTTTACACCTGCAGCCATCAGTTAGAAATGGAACTAAATTGCCACCAGCAATTAAGAGATTTTTGGCTGTTAAGATAGATTCTCACCAACAGGAATTACAATTGCCTGCCACGAAGTTAGGCCAGATGAGGACAAGCAAAGGCAACCTGAGTTTATTGC
This sequence comes from Dasyornis broadbenti, assembly GCA_013397935.1. NCBI lineage: Eukaryota > Metazoa > Chordata > Aves > Passeriformes > Dasyornithidae > Dasyornis > Dasyornis broadbenti. Next base: position 2,249,115 of record VZRN01002121.1, read on the forward strand.
ACAAAAGGAGAATGATCCCATAAGTCAATCAAGCTTGCAAAAATTGTGGATAGGAATAGGGGTTTAGACAAATTTCTTTCAAGACTATTAGATATTTGGTCCAGCTCCAGCCAGGGTAAGAGGCTCAGTGGCTGGGATCTTTGGGGGTCCCTTCTAACAGTTATAACTCTACTGTCATAATTTTGGATTTTACCTGTGGGGCATGAGGTTGGAGAGATGGAGTCCATGCACAGCTGAAGCTTGATCCTCAGCTGGGGCATTTTCCTTCTCCTCACACTTCACCTGCCTTTTTCACAAGATCTGGAGCACACGGAGCGCAGAGGGAACCTGCCTGCCCTGCTCCTTCCATCTGGCAGCAACACCAGGCCCTTCACGCCCATACTTTTTGTCAGGGTTGCTTTACCACAGCTTAAATCTGAAGATTTAAGTGATTGCTTCATGCAAGCCTGAGGGCTGTGTGGTAGGTGGATCTGAAAGCTTCAGCTTTATGTTCATCAAAACATGACAAATTCTGCAAAGAGAAACATCTGCCCGGGCTCATGTACTCTATGCCTTTCAAGAAACAGTATTTATTTAAGGTCTTCTGCCTCTGGGTGCCCCACAGGTCTGTACAACTTGGAACTTCGTACTTTGTATAGCAGGTTCAAATTCTGCCTCCTTATAATAAGGAACTTTCAGAGACAATACTAATCCAGAAAGAAATCATTTAAGCCATTTGCCCACAAAGAAGGTGGGAAGATAGCTAATGTCTGTTTTATTGTGACAGCAGATTGCTTATTTGTCATCAGAGAGGTGCTGTGGTGTCCTAAATCTTTATGTGGCTCACTGGTGAATAAAACACTCCAACAATGCTCATCAGATTTTAAAATTAACATAGGATGTACTTACACCAGAACTAAAAAAGTGAAATTGTTGATGGGTGTCTTCATTTGGCTCATGTGGTGATTTGAGTGCATATTTTTGTTTTTGTTTTTTAGTAGCTAAGGATGTCAACATTTTTTTTGATGAGTTAGAAGGTGTGAACAGCCCTTCCAAAGATGATGATTCCCTGCTTCACCATGGTAACTTGACCAGTACTTCTGATGATGCCAGCAGGCTGGAAGTTGTGGGAGAGGTAAGGACACACCGAATTATTAATACAGTATTTATCCATGCCCATTATAAAGATGATAAATGTAATTTGGTTTAAAATCCCATTCTCTGCCATCAACTCGTGTCTAATCTTTCCCATGAGAACTGATTTTCCATTCTAAGATTATAATGCTGAGATATAAAATATCTCAAAATCAAAAGTTTTGATTTCATGCACCCTCAGTGAAACAGATATACAAATCTAAGGCTTCACTGCTTCTGAAAACACTGGAAAAGTTTTCCCTGTATTAATCCTTTAAGGGGAAAGAGTGTGGAGAGGATTTATCACTAAACTCCCGTAAGAAGCGTTGGGTGTCAATTCTGAGACACATTCCCTTCCAGTGAAGAGCAAGTGACCTGATGGTGCACAGTGGTGATTCACAGAACATACCAGGGAGGAAGCCTTCAGCACACAGCCCCTTTTAAATTCTCTCTTAAAGCAGGCAAAGCAGCATGGAGCCCTGATGAAAACTTGGGCCTAAATTTCCTTTTGTGCCTTTTGTGCAGAAAGCAGCAACATGCCCTTGAGTTTCGCTTCCCACTGCCCCGCAACCGATGGGTGTTAAGGTTGTTTCCTCACTGGGTGAAGAGACCAGGGATTTCTTTCCTTCACCTCAGGAATGTGGCTACATCTAGAAAACTTACTGGCCTGGTCCGATGCTACCTGCAAGTTGTGCCTGGGGAATTTTTGGCAGACTGGCTCAGATCAGAACTGGCGGGGGCCATGCTGGCAATTAAAAAGAGTGGAAAGCCACAGGACATTGCTGAGGGCCTTACCCTGACCCTCTTGCGTTTACTAGTTTTGGTAGAGTTTAGGAGATGCAATTAGAGATTTTGTCTTTTTCTGTAGAGAGCTTTGTGGTGCAAGTTCTTTTGTGCAGCACTGCCAAGGAGAGAATCAGAGATTTTCTTTGCTCTAGAAATTCAGCCCAGAGAGGGCTGCACTCCTCGAATGTTTAGACAGATAATTAAAGAATCAAAATTCAGGGCACCCTGAATATATGTTTGACCTTGCTCACAATTTCATCTTCTTTACTCACTGCTCCTCCCCAGCTTCCCATAGAACTTACAAAGGACTCTCCTTGCCTGCTGGCACCACAATAGGTTAATCTGGCATGAAATTCCCTCGGGACCATGTACCATACAGTCTTCAGCAAAAAGGCACAGGTGAAAGGCGCATGATTTTTATAAGTTAAAGAGGAAAAATTAGCAGATTATTATTATGACATGCTGCTGTTAATGGAACAGTATTGCAAAAAACCTTTCTTTTCTCTTAGATATATTCTTTGGGGTTTTTTGGTTTTTTTAATGAGAAAGGGAAAACTTCTGAGGAATACGAACAGATTTAAGGGGGG